>CM077919.1:4052695-4294480 GCA_039797435.1 Crotalus adamanteus
CTTTTTCTGTTTAGTCTTTGCCTCAGTCTAAATGTGTGAAAAAATGCCTTCCTGGATTTGTCAAGCAGGCTCGAGAAGGAGAGCCAGTTTGCTGCTACGACTGCATTCCTTGTCCAGAGGGGACCATCTCCACTCAGGAAGGTGGGTGACACCACAGGGAAACTTTGATCAATATGCATGTTAAGGACACATGTAAGTTTGATTGTTTAGTTTTTAATTTTCATGGTGTCCAATTTCTTCCCTAAATGGGATTTATAAGAAAAATATCTTGAAGGGTGAGATAGAAAGAAGGATGTTGTGGATTGCATGGGAAATCTCTCTTTCATTTCCCAGTTTGGATGTTTCCGTCCATATTTATCTTTCTTAGAAATATATATAACTTGAGGAATGATTTTAGATCAATTGGTTTTGTTTACCTAAATCAACTTTATATTACAGGCTGATAGATACATCGATCAATCATTCATTTAATCAGTTAATTTTTAGTAAGATCATATATCCTTGTACACTGAAATATCTAATTGGGAGGAACAATAGAGGGAGAGATGTTGGGTTAAAGGAACAATGAAAACCAAACAGAGGATTCAGCATAAAATCATCAAGTAGATATTTCCTTTCCACCTTTTCTTATCTTTCCAATTTTCTTTCTTGTTAATATTGTAGTGTGATATAACACCCCCCAAAAAAGGGGGGGGAATATAGTTGTGGTCCTAAAAGGAAAAAAATTCTAACATGCAGTGTTGGGATTAAAATGAGCAGAAAGAAGGGGGAAACACAGAACTAATAAAAGATCAATCTACTAAATATCCTTTGATACAAAAGTTGAATTCATTCTCTTTAAAATGGTTGCCAAATTGAGAGAATATGGAAACATATTGCTTCATCTTCTCATTTTTACAGGATAAAAATACAGATAATTGTAATAATAATAGTAGTAAAGTTGGAAGGGACCTTGGAGGTCATCTAGTCCAACCCCCTGTTCAGGCAGGAAACCCTACACCATTTCAGACAAATGGCTGTCCAGTCTCTTCTTAAAAACTTCCAGTGTTGGAGCATTTACTGCTTCTGGAGGCAGGTTGTTCCACTGATTAATTGTTCTCACTGTCAGGAAGTTTCTCCTTAGTTCTAGGTTGCTTCTCTCCTTGATTAGTTTCCACCCATTGCTTCTTGTCCTGCCTTCAGGTGCTTTGGAAAATAGCTTAATTCCCTCTTCTTTATGGCAGCCCCTGAGATATTGGAATACTGCTATCCTGTCCCCCCTTGTCCTTCTCTTCGTTAAACTAGACATACCCAATTCTAGCAACCATTCCTTATATGTTTTAGCCTCCAGTCCCCTAATCATCTTTGCTGCTCTTCTCTGTACTCTTTCTAGAGTCTCAACATCTTTTTTACATCGTGGTGACCAAAACTGGATGCAGTATTCCAAGTGTGGCCTTACCAAGGCATTGAAGAGTGGTATTAATACTTCACGTGATCTTGATTCTATCCCTCTGTTGATGCAGCCTAGCACTGTGTTGGCCTTTTTGGCAACTGCAGCACACTGCTGGCTCATATTTAGGTGATTGTCTACTAGGACTCCGAGGTCCCTCTCACAGTTACTACTATTGAGCATGGTGCCACCTATGCTGTACTTATGCATTTGGTTTTTCTTGCCTAAATGTAGAACCTTGCTTTTTTCGCCATTGAGTTTCATTTCGTTAGTTAGTGCCCAGTGTTCAAGACACTCAGATAAGACACTCAGTTCCTGTTCTTGAATTTATTTATGAATTAATCTTCCTTAAGATGTTTTTTTCAAATTTATTTATCAAGTTTATATGGCTATTTCACACAAACTGACTCTTGGTGAAATACAATCAAACCAATAATAAAAATTAAAACACTGAGGTATAAATGCTAAGAAAGCAAGAGAGGAGTATATCAAGATGCTACCAACCATGCAACCAGCACATGGGGCCCTGTTACCAGGAGATCCCCAGGATCATTGAAAGAATTATGCTTGAAGGAATTTCTAGAAGGCCTAATAGTTAGGAGACTCTCTCAATTTCAGGATAGTCAATGGTTTTTTTGTGAAGGGGGCTGTACAACCTGTCCTGAAATGGTCAGTGTTGCAACTCTTCTCAAGTGGTTCTCCATGGATCCAACCATGTTAGACAACTTTTATCTTCTGTCCAGTATTTTTGGAGCACTGTATTGAGAGCATGGTTGGTGGGTCAATCATCAATAATTGAGTTTAAATATTTTGGGGATAAACATATGTCCATCATCCGAATTTGTTTTGAAGAAAATGAAATAAAATATTAAATAAGAAAACAAAAAACTCAAAGGGCAGACTCTATGCAGCACTAGGTCTTTTTCTGCCATCAATTTTCTGTTTCTATCTTTTTATCCCATACTCACAGGGTTGCTCTTGAAAACCATCTGGAATTTATAAAATGGTCCAGAATGCAAAGGCGTGCACAGTGTTGAGTTTCCATGTGTTCTTCCATAGAACATCCCTGCTATGTAGGCTCCACAGAATCCAAGTTTCTTTCCAGGTGCAATTAAATTCACCTTTCAAACCCTCCATGAGACAGAACCAGGGTATCTGCAGGGTTTCCTCTCCTTGAGGATAACTGCTTGTCCCACTAGAGCAGATTGGCATGCAAACAATCTATTCCCTAAAAGATTCCCACTTTATGGATCATTAGAAGCCTGCCTTTTCTGCTGCAGTTCCTGCCCTATTGGACTTACTCCCGCTTGAAATTCAATAGCCCCCCCCCCCATCCTCTTAAACTTCTGGAGAATTGCTACTTCTGCCAACCATTTGGGATAAGGTAAGGTCAGTGCAGAATAAGAATCTGGTGGATTACCTCAGAAAAAGGAGTTTTCAGCACCATATAGCTCTTCTTTTAATTTTATGTTGTTGTTGTTCTTTTTATAGTTGTGTGTATTGGGGATTTTTTGTTGTTGTAGTGTAAGTATATTCCATTTACTGAGACTTTTCTGTCTCTCTATATCACATCTTATCCAAAGTTTTTCTTGAAATTTGAAAGACTATAAAAGAAATATTACTTTCTTTTCTCAGATACCACAAAATGCACCAAGTGCCCAGATGATCAATATCCAACCCAGAACCAAGTCCAGTGTATCCCCAAAAGAATAACCTTCCTGTCTTATGAAGAACATCTCAGCATCATCCTCATCTCCTTTGCTCTACTCTTGTTCCTAAACACAGGCTTTGTTTTAGTCATATTCATTAAATACCTTGAAACTCCTATTGTCAAAGCCAACAACCGGGACCTCTCCTACATCCTCCTGGTCTCCCTTCTGCTTTGCTTCTTATCCTCCTTGTTTTTCATTGGCCAACCAAGGAAAGCCACCTGCCTTCTCCGACAAATGGTGTTCAGCATTGTCTTCTCAGTAGCCGTGTCATCTGTGTTGGCCAAAACGATCACAGTAGTGCTGGCATTCCTAGCCTCAAAACCAGGCAATAAAGTGACAAGATGGTTGGGGAAGAGCTTGGCCAACTCCATTATCCTTTCTTGTTCTGCTGTCCAAATTTTCATTTGTGCCATGTGGTTGGGAGTTTCTCCCCCATTTCCTGACTCTGATCTGCACTCCCAGCCTGAAGAGATTATCCTTCAATGTAATGAAGGCTCTGTCACCATGTTTTATGTTGTTCTTGGCTACATGGGCTTCCTTGCTGCCATTTGCTTCACTGTGGCTTTCCTGGCCAGGAACCTGCCTGGAGCTTTCAATGAAGCCAAGCTGATCACCTTCAGCATGCTGGTCTTCTGCAGTGTCTGGGTTTCCTTCCTCCCCACCTACCTGAGCACTAAAGGCAAATATATGGTGGCCGTGCAGGTCTTCTCCATCTTGGTCTCTGGTGCTGGACTATTGAGCTGCATCTTCTTTCCCAAGTGTTACATTATCATCCTGAGACCAGATCTGAACACTAAGGAACATCTAATGACAAAAGCACGGGAATGATTGTGAAATTGTTTCTTAGGCTGGTGACTTCTAATTATCTATTATTATTGGTTATAATTGGTTATAATTGGTTGTAATAATCACAACTGCTATATCTTCTTCTTTATCTTCAGGAATATTTTGAAATCTTAAATAGTGTTCTGCTTTCTCCATTTCTAAAACTGGCGCTGTTTTTTCTAAATTTTGATTTGCTTGTTCTAATTTTTCATTTTCTTACATTAGTACTTTTTTTGTCAATATCATTTGATTTATTTTCTATTTTCTAAATTCTTTGTTCATTTTTAACAATCATTTGCTGATGGGCTTGAAATTGTGTCTTTATATCCAACATTTGTTTGTTTAATTTATCAAAATTACTTTTTGTCTCTTCATGGTTTCTCTGTATTGATTCTTAAATTAATTTTAATGTGGTTTGCATCTCAGTTTGAGCAGTGCTTATTTTCTCATGCTGCAACATTGTTTCAATAGATCTCTGGCTTGTTGGGCTAGAAATGTTCTGACAAAAGGTGCAGAGGAAGTTTTTTTTCATAAGTCTAGTGAGATTTGATGCACTCATTTTTCAAGCCAACTATCTTAGGCTAAAATCCAAACCTTGAAAAGAGCCAATTACTTTAGGCTAGATCCACATTCTCAAGGAGAAAAAACAAGAGAAAAAAAAGAGAAAAAAGAAGAAAAAGCCAACTGTCTTAGGCTAAAATCCAACGATAAAATTGAGCCAACTACTTTAGGCTAAATCCAAATCCTCCAGTCAAATCAGAAATATAAAACGCCTGCTGTCTCCAAATAATTCCTGTTTTAATTATATCCAGAGTCAACAGATGTAATTGTAGAGTCTTTTCTCATGCACAGTCATATAAAGGGACTTTGTTTACACCAGGTGTTGTTTCAAAGTAAAACACTTTTCAAATTCTTTTATCATTTGGTATTACTGTAGTATCTCCTTTTACCACTGAATGTCCACATACATTGTATTGTCTATATCCGGTTTTAAAAGATTATTACAAAGTTTTCTTTTAAAATTCTTTGGAATTTATTTACCCTAGAAATTAAATCTAAAAAGATTTTCCATGTCCTGTATGTTAAGCAGTCTTTCTTTCAGTTGATCTAAGTTCCATTTTTAAGTATTCTTTTATATTCCTTAAATTCCTTCCCCCTCTTGTAATTGCTCACCGCTTTTAACTCTCTTGTCCCCTAGTACTTCTGGAGTCTTTACTTTGTAGATTTTTCCCAATCAGGGGATCAGTATTTCTGAGTCCTTAAGGAAAAGGAATAAAAAACAGGCTCACCCAGTTTCAGCACGCTGTTGACAATCAGCTGTTTGGTGGAGAACCCGGCTCCTTGCTTTTTTTTCCAGCTGACTATGACTTGGGCTGCCTGTGCTTACCAGGCAGCCTTTCTTCCATCATTTAGAAAGGTTTCTTCAGTCTGTCTGGACCGACCGTCTGGTCCAGACTCCTGAAGCTTCCCTCCTTCGTCGTTGCCCCACCAGGGCAACTTCCTGACCCCTTGGGATTGCCGGACCAAACAAAATTGGGCTAAGAAGCTGGTGCCCTGGTTTCTTCCACCCGTCTCATTATGGCGTCAGACCGGAAGTTGGGGAGGAGTTACTTGAGAGACCTTCTCCATCTTCCCAGGGTGGTAAAAGGCAGGCAGAAGTTCAACTGGTCTAGTAGCCTACCTAGCTCTCTGCAGTGAACCTTGCAGGGAAGGACAGGAAATATGCGGACAAGGGAAGGGACCCCCGGAACTCTTTTGTCTGGAGGAAAACTTAAAACTTCTCTCTCTCTCTTCCTTTGGGGGGGATATGGGGAGGGGGTCACAATAAGGATATCCACACCAATACTCCTGAGGTCTCCCAGCCCTTCAACACCCACCTTCCCTGAGTACCCCAAACTCTTCTTCTCCCCCCATTTTCAGCCCTACTTGCTGTCTTTGGACGATTTTCTAGACCTCTTTCCTGTCTCCCTCCCAAATAGGCCCTCTACAGCCCCCCAGACCATCTCAAAGGGAGGAGCTCTAGCCCCCTTCACTAAAGGGAGAGTTTGGAGGAGCAACTCAGGTGTTGATTGAACACTTGGGGATTCTGGGTGAGGGTTTCCATTTCCCACAGTCTCTCTTGTGGGCTCCCAGCCCTTTCCCACTCCTTCCCCCAAGAAGGAATCCAAGCTCAACACTTCTCTCACCTTTAAAAAAACTTCAGAAGATTCAGAAGAAAAACTGAAAATGCCTCAGTTTCCCTCTTTCCACTTTCATTTTCTGACTCCTTCCTCTTTCAGTGCAAGAAACTTTGGGACTAGGCACTAATTTGGGGTCCACAAGGTCCCCCTCCCACCCAGCCATGGGGGGGAGGGAGAGGCCCAGCTGCCTCTTACCCACCTCGGTTGCCTTCCCGTGACCCCCACCCACCTCGGCCTCAACCAGGGAAGGGGGGCTTCCTCTTCATCCTGTGGTGGGAAATGAGGTGAGGGAGGGAGCGGAGAACACGTGGAGATCGAGGCTCCTGCAGGCTCCCGCCTATCTTGTCCTCCATCCCTTTCCCCACTACTGGAGTCCCAGCCCCTTTCTCCCCCCCCTTCCCTCAGAAGCCTCTGTCCTCCCCCCGACAAGCCCCCTCCTTACCTGGGGTCTCCTTCTCCCCTTCACTTCTGGGGATCTGCGCCAGCACCCCCACCACCAGCAGCATCAGGGGGAACCCAGTGGAGCCCATGGATACTGCCCACAAACACCCCCAAAGAGAGGGGAGAAAGACGTGGAGGTTCCCAGCTGCAGTGTTGGAATCGGAGGGGCTGGATTGGGAGGAGGGGTTTTTTTCCTCGAACTTTGGAATTGGCAGGGTTCAGAAAAGTAAAAAGACCAATGGGAATTCTCCCTTCTGCATCATCATCGGTCTCCGGGCAGAGTCTGCCTTGAGTTCATCCACAAGAGGAGATAGTTCAGTGCAGAGAGAAGAGTGGAGAAAGTGGGGGGATCCCTTCAGTCAGGGGCAGCACAGCTCAAGAGGGATTTCATGTCAGCCCCGCAGGAGAATCTGAATGTCCTTTTGCCCTCCCCCCGGTCCTGCCTAGAAGGCCTGGGGGGCTGCACTGAATGGCAGAAGGGGAGGTGCAGCCCCACAGCCACCGAGGACTTGGGGATCTCTGAGGCGGCTGACTGGGCACCTTCACACACAGAGACATGCATTTCCTGGCCCTGCATGAAAAAGGAGGTCAAATCCTCTTCCTGGGTGGGACTGCCCCTCTTCCCTGGGGTCTGTCCTGTCCCCACCCCTCCTGAAAGCCTCTCTTGGACCTTTTCTGTTCCTGGTAAAGGGGCTGCTGAAAAGGAGGTTTTGCCCCCACCTTTGAAATAGGTCGGATTTGGTTCATGTGCTGGACGGGATGGTAGCCAGCTAGAACTATGTTAAAGTATTTAGCATTTACAGGGTTAATGTTGTATCATTGAGAGAACTGTATGTAAGAACATGTAGCATTTAAAGGGTTAAATGCTGTCTCCTTAAGAGATGGCTTCTGGGCAAAGTAGTTTTGGTTATTACATGATTATATCTCTGTTCTGGTTGGTCACTGGGAGGGTCTGGTGTTTATGACCAGATATCCTGTTATGTGCCAGGTTTTTATTATTTCCCTGCATGAGTCCTAGCCATGTGGTGGCTGGGCTGAGAGCTCTAGCAACATGTAAGGTTTCTCAGAAGGGGAAAATCCATTGATCTTTTACCTGTGAGTTGAGTCCAAATTACTTCCTACATTCTGGAAGAACTTCTACAATAACCGTGAGTTAATGTTTTGAGGATATCTGGAATAAAAATAATCTTTGTTTGTCTTATTCACAGAGTTATCTGTCTGTCTCAAGTGGAACCTAGCAACCTTCTCTGCGTGAGGCAGAATAGTAAAAAAACATGTATGTTTTTCTCTTCGCTAAAAGTAAAAAGCATTAAAAAGCATTATTTTAATCTCCATGTCTGTTCCAAGGAAGTACCTGCTTGCTGCTGAATCTATTTGCCGGCCAACGTTTTAAAGTGAAAGAAATGTTTATTCTCCATGCATCTGCTGGCAGAAATAAAGCTGTATCTTTATCTGGCTGCTTGCTAGCAACATTTACTTGCAAGCCAATATCTCCAACTGCCTGCCTATTGTAAAGAGACTTTAAATTGAAGCAAGCCAAAGAAGGAAGGGGGAGGAGACCAGAGATGTGTGTGTGTGTGTGTTAAAAAGATGTGCATTCTTAAACCATTAACCGCTAGGAGTGCTTATGTAAGTAGAAATCTGGAGTATATAATAATAGTAATAATAACATTAATGTATTTTTATTTTAAAGATTTGACTGTCCACGTTACAGTTGTAACTGATTGTATTTGAATCTATTTCTGTCCTGAAGCTACATGGAAGAAAATTGAGCTCTTTGTGTATTTTCAATCAAATTCTTCCAAACATTTTATAGCTAATATTTGAATGTTTTTCCTCTCCATTTCACTTTGTCATGGATTCTTTTACATAAAGCTTTCTCCTTTTTAGGACATCTTACTTCTCCCATTAAATCAGGAAGGCTGGGAAGAATCCCAGGTTCTCTCTCTTCCTGTTTCTGCTCCATCCTTGTTTTTTTTGTTTGTTTGTTTTGCCTTAGATTGGGCCCTTGTAGTTACTCCCATTATCTTAGTCACCTTCTTGAGTCCTTTTCTCTGAGTCCAATTTTCTTAGTAAGTGTAACTTACTAAGTGTAAAATATATTCCAATTACTAGGCTACATAGCAAGGTACGTATAACTTCTACCGCTATTACCTGTTCCTTTCCCTGTGACTTTAATTTGACTTTGACCAATGCAACCATCTCAGTCCGCCCAAAGACATTTGTGAAAGATGTGAAGCTGCCTTGTTTACTAAATGAGGCTGCACCAACGTTCCCAGTATCTACTAAGCCTCTCAAAATGGCCCCATTAACTTTTGTTAAGATCATATTGTTTTTCCGAGAGACCCTTGCATTACTACAGCCATTCCCCTTTTTTCTCTGGCTTCTACAGTCTTTGGACCAATGGCCACTTTTCCCACAGTTCCATTTTTCCTTTCCCTTTCTTACAACTATCCCCTAGGTCCGAATTCATACCTACTTTTCCCATGGGATGGTTGCAGTGTCGATGCTCAAGCTTCATCCAATGATTCTGGATGCCTTTCCTTTAGTGCCAGCAAAGCCATCCTGGGTTCAGCTCTATGGCGCCATTTTCTCTGGAGGCTGAAATGGTAGATCTCCTTTTTTTCTTGCCTCCCAGATCAATGTTGCCATTTGCTTGCCCAATTCTCTGTAACATGTAAGGACCCTGCCAATTAGTCTGGAGTTTGCCATTCCTTTTTTTCTCTTTTACAGTTTTTGGACAAATGGCCACTTTTCCCACAATTGCAACAACTGTGGGTCCCTCTGACCTCCCATTGTCTTCCTTTAGTTTGGGCAGGAGATAAAGTCTTCTTTATTCCTTTGAATTTTCTCTTCTAGCTTCTTAAAGTTCCTACTTTCTGGAACAGTTCTTCTTATTCTCTGCATCTTCCCTTCCAAACATCCTCTGACTTTTTTCCTGCCATGTAGTTCTCAGGCTACTCAATTGACCTGATTCTGGGTTGTGTTCTTGCACTCAAAACCTCACTTTGGTAGGGAGTATCTGCAGAATACAGATCTGGAGTATCTGTTCCAAAATTACCTCCTCTGCCCTCTTTTCTTTGCTTCTTTCCTCTGGCCTCAACCATTTCCTGCCTTGGTCATTCAATCATGCCCACCATTCATGAACCCCTTTGTGTTTGTCTTAGGTGTGGCTCCTAAAAGTCTGCCTATAGGAAGGCATCATATCTATATAGGATTATCTCATTGACATGACAGTACTCCACTCCTTCTCTTGCTGGAAGAACTACTATAAGCTCTCAAGGCCTTTCCCATTAAACATGCCGAATCTGGCATCCCGTTCACTCTCAGGCCAATTACAAGAGGTAGGAACTCTTTTGTACGTGGTAAAATGAGCTTCTGTGTCTTCTATGCTGAGTGGGAAATTCCAGGCTCAGGAAACTGACTCAAGAAAGAGAGAAAACCCCTGAGGAAATTGTCTTCCCAATCCTCTCACTCTTCCATCTCATACCCTCCATTCCTCAGGACCATCCTGACAGGACATAGTTCATGCTCAGCCAGAGCTGCCTTCAGACGTATTTATTATTCTACTGTATTCTGGTACACTGCCTAGAGCCACTTTCTGTGAGAGGTCTGGGCATATAAATGTGATTAACCAATCAATCACAGAAGCCACATCAACATCAACAATAGTAACAGGCCTAGCCTAATCTTGAAGTAATTGGGGCCACCTTGATCTCCAGGGAGGCTCTTCCACAAGGCAGGGGATGCCTGATTCCTGGGTCCAATAAGATGATATGGTTTCATAGAGGGGCTGACAAGAATCTCCCTGTGCTAGCCCTGCCCTGGGCCATATTGAATGCCAAAAATTTATTGAATTAATCCACTCCATTTTCTGACTGATTCCTTACGTGCATCTAACCGAGGACTATTAAGTATCAAATAAACTGGACAAGTTTGATAATGGTGGATTTTACAAGGTTTACTTGCCTAGATGAGCTCAAAAGTTTTCGTAGCATACATCTAAAAATGTTATGCTATCCTAATTATATTTATCTATTCATTTATCTTTAAAGATGTAAATATTTTGCTTTATTTTCTCTCTGTGTCTTTTGTTCCTGGTTCCTGACCCTAATCGTCTTCTGGTTTCTTCTATGATTTAGTTCCAACTTTACAAACAAAGAATATCTTTTTTCTTGAATAAAGAAAAAAAGCTACTTTTTTCAAAATTGAAATGTCCCAGTAGCAGAACCTGAAGACAAACTTTTAATGATTATATTGAATAAAAAAAATTTCAGGGATTTTGTTCTGCTCTGATACATGATAAGAGAGAAGAAGTAGTCAATGAAGCAGCGCAGCCACCCATCTCTTAACAAAGGCAGCCAAAATCCACCAGAAATCAGGATCAACTGTATCCATATTGAGGATTGACATTTCAGATTCATCCCAAAAATCTCTCTTGAGACTGGAATGCATCAAGAGATTTTCTAAGAGAAAGTTCTCCCGTCTCACTCCATGTCTCATCTTCAGAGTTTGTGACTCCTCCTAATTGGCACCTGCTTGTTCACTCACTGAGAGTTCAGACAGATGATGTCTCTCTTTGTGGCCATTATCCAAATCATAGTGATTTATTTCTTCACTTGTTGCTAAATCTCAAAAGACATTTTGGATTCCTTTCAGACATCACACAAGAACAGTCATAACATGCTTCCACTTTGATATTGTATCAAAGCTTTGTTGGCTAATCTCTTTGCACTGAAAAATCCTGGGGGTGTAAATGGCCCTGGAGAAAGAGAGAACCTTGAAGGATTTTAAGACAGGTTGGAGCTGCAGATGTGAAGGCTTGTCTGGACTGTCTGGATTAGGAAACCTCTGAGCTTCCATCTTGGAAGAGGGCTCTGGTTTCTTCCACCTCTTTATATTGCTGTGTCTTCAAAGCAAGGCTGGAGACCCCATCAGGAACACTAGTCTTGCTGCTCCTTCTGCTGCTTCTGCTGCCCCAGGAAGTTCTGGCAAGTCTCAGAGCCAAATGCCTCCTGACTCTGAAGAGGGACGAGGTGCACCCACAGAACTATTACAAGCCAGGAGAGTTTCTCATTGGTGGCCTTGTCTCTGCTACGAGGATGCTGCTTCTACCGTTAAGCTTCAACAAATCTCCTTTGACTCAAATTTCTCTGTACGTCAAATTTCATGCATAGAACTAGAGCCTCTCCATTCCACCCTAAGATCTAAAGGTTCAGTCGCCTCTCTTATGATGAACAATCTCTTTGATCTGCTAGTTTTTCCTCTCTTTCTGTCCCATTTCATCCTTGGTTCATCCTTTTCAGCTGATGAACCTGATCTGAAATTCTCAAATAAATAATCAGTAGAGATCTTCCGTTTTTCTTGACTTTGAAGAAGCAGCATCTGCTTTTCTTGACATCCTCTTAGCAGAGATAGAATGTGGATGGACGAGAGATGGTCCATTTATTAACAATCATAGTTGTTCATTTTATGTGTTGTTTTGGTGTCTCTGTCCTTTAATGATTGTACATTTCATGTGGAATAATAGGTCACACTTCCAATTTGACAAAGGTACAGAAAGAGATTGCAAGTCAGTCTGAAATCTTAATACAACAGCAAGAATAAGGACAAGATGAAGAATAAGCCAAAACTGAATTTCAAATTGAATTATGTACAAATGAGAACATAAAATAACAAACATGTATAAAGTTTTAAAGATTTGAAACAGAAGATGAACAGGTTAAATGTGCATGACTGAATGCACTATTCATTTTTTATATTAAATACTGTAGAGATGGAGATAATTTGGGTGATTGGCATTTGGTTTACATTTTGTCATAGGATAAGAAAATATTTTTTTAAATAATATAATATATTCTTGGTATAGAAAATCAGAGAAATTATTAAAAATGTGTAAGCATCTTTCAGACCAAAGCAGGAATTGTGAAAATCATGGGGAGACATTTTATCTTGGAGGATGGATTTGTGAGAAAGCTCAGACATTTTACACACAAATTGACACAATGAGGCAAAGAATTTGAAAGGCTAAAAACCATGAAGGAACCAGAATTCTTTTTTATTGGGACTTCTGAGCAAAGAATTAGGTAACATTCATAGTGTTTATATATGGTAACTGTGGCAAGATTATTGTATCCTCAGTGATGGAAGAATCATGGAATTCTCACAGTGGAGGATTAGAATGTGAAAAATGTAGAATTTGCAGAAATGAAAAATTATCTGTTGAAAAGAGGGTGGGAAATCAGGTTTTATTCTTTTTCTTTTTTTCATTTCTTGGACCTTTCCTTCCTTCCTTCTCTTCTTCTTTCTTTCTTTCTTTCTTTCTTTCTTTCTTTCTTTCTTTCTTTCTTTCTTTCTTTCTTTCTTTCTTTCTTTCTTTCTTTCTATTAATATTTCATTTTCTTAAACAATTCTTAATAAATATAAATTTAAAAAAGAATTAGAGAAAGCTAACAATAACTAGACTAACTCAGACAAAATATGCACTCAGTATCCGAAAATAAAAGAAAAATGGAAAGAATCCCAGAGTTCCATTCAGATAGGTGAGGGTTTTTTTTTCATTTGTTTGTTTTTTGAGATTTGAAAATTCCTCCAAATCGCTTAGCCTTAGATGGATTAGAAACACAATTGTTGAAAGGACAGTTAAATAACATGCTGCTTCCATGGGTTATGTCCTAATATATTCACACTTTCAGGAAACCATTATCAGAGTACTGGAAAATGCTCTCCTTCCTTTTTGCAATCCAAGCGATCAACAAGAATCCCTACATTTTGTTCAATGTCACCCTGGGATACAACATCTATGACGATTATTTCAGAGCCCAAACGACCTCAGAGGCTTTGCTGGACCTGCTTTCGGAGGGGGAGGCCAATGTTCCCAACTACAGCTGTGGAAGGCAGAGGAACACAGTGGCTGCTCTCGAAGGGGCTGATACTGACATCTCCTTCCTGATTTCAACCATGTTGGGAACCTACAAAATCCCACAGGTGGGTCTTTGTTGGGAAGACCATTTTTAGTCATGCAACTTACAGCCAGACATCCTCTGTTGTAAATGAAGAGCAAAGGTCTATTGTGGGAGTTGCATGAAGTAGGGATGAAGGTTCTATCAAATGGACTAGAAGGATCTGAGCAGACAATCCTCTCCCTGGCACACTCGTCATGCAGACTGTGCATCTCTGCTGGCTCTTTGCAATAGCCAAAGGCTGCACTGAAGTGAGAACAGAAACAATGTGAGGCAGAATGACCAGATAAAGTTTCTTTGTTGCAAGGAGTGGAACAATTCCTCCATTAGAGATAGATTTTATGTTTATGGTCTCCCATAAAACAAACTTTTTTTTCCTTTTCAGATCAATCACGGTTTTGATTCCCAGGTCCTGAGTGATGAAAATCCTTTCTTCTACCCAATGCTCCCTGCTGAAGGCGTCCAGTACCCAGGGATGGTGAAGCTGGTCCTCCATTTCAGGTGGACCTTGGTGGGTCTCCTGGCTCCAGACACTGAGAATGGACAAAGGTTCATGAGGACGTTGACTTCCCTGCTGATCAGGAAGGGCATTTGCCCAGTTTTATCACAAACCTTTTCTCCAGCTTCTCGGAAAGCGATCATCCCCTGGCCTTTATACCTCAGTTGGAGAAAGGTGAATGTCTTTGTTTTTGGTGCAGACCTGACTTCAATCAATGTAGGGGTTTTGCTTCTGGATCTGGTATTTGAAAGGCTTACTGAACCTCCTAGAGGAAAAGTCCTGATCACCACAATCCGCTGGGACTTCACTATTTATTTGGAAAAAAGATCTTTTCCTATTGAATACATCCATAGCATATTTTCCTTTCCTATGATGAAACATCAAATTGTAAACTATGGTGGGTATTTGAGTTTTAATTCTTTTATGAGACAGTACATAGAGACCTCCTTCCTGTGTTCCTACATCAACGATGCCTTTTCGGTGAAAATCTGGAGACGGTGCAGGCAGAGAGAAGACCTGGAAACTCTCAAGGAAGAGGCGATGGATTCAATCCTGATTCAGGACAACTATTTCATTTACAACACAATCTGGGCTGTGGCACGGGCCTTAAAAGCAGTTTATTTGTCCAGATCCAGGAAGACATTTAAAACTGGTAAAAACGTGAAAACTCCAAAGCTAAAGGCATGGCAGGTACTTATTTTCTATTGCACAGCTCCCCATATCAGCTGAGAATCGATGTTACAATTGTAAAAACCTGACAATAGTTATACTGTATTCTGAATGTAAAAAATGCATTAAATTCCATTTTTCCATTCCTCTCCTTTCTGCAATTCATTTCACCCCGCTCATTTCTTTCCAATTTCTTTTTACAAGCTTCTTGGTAAAAAAAAAATATTTTTCTTCCACTTCTTTCTTCTTTGATTCTTTTTTTTTTTACAAGCAGAACCATTACCGTGTACCACACAGTCCAAAAAAGTGTGCTGTGCATATTAAGCTGTCTGGCATCTCTGCCCCCCTCACTTCCTCCGCTGACCTTCTGCTCCAGTGCAGCCTTTACCCAGAGTGGGTCTCCTTCTTTGGCTAAGAATCCCTTTGGTTTTCCTTCCCCGGCTCAGAACTCTCAGTACAATCACAGATAACAAAGATTCTCCTCAAGCAGCAGCCTGTGGAGAAGCCTCTTTGGGCCCAGAAGCTGAGCGGGCTAAGGTCAGGTGAGAAGATGAAGGGCTGGACTGGGAAAAAGTCTGGAAGCAGCAAGAGTTGAGAATATTCCGTAAAATATTCTGTAGATGTTCCATAAAATTGAAGGAGGTGACCTCAGCTGGCACCAGAGATCATCTTTCACCATGAAGATATTCTCCATGGCAAGTTGCCCATCTGCCACCTCAATGCAGAGTTTCATAAGCACAACCTGCTAGTAGAGCAAAGGTCTCCACAGTCATCTCAAAGTCAACAAAGATGTTTCTCTTCCTATCTGCCCGTTGACCTCTAAACCAGTTAGTTAAAACATTGTTTCTGTGTGGGGCATCTGATTTCATTTTGATCTCACTGGCAAAATTCCTTCAGTATTGTTCTGTACAACATCCATTTCTTTTGGAGTTTTAACTTTGGACCTCAATAGTTCATACTGGATATATCCTTTGCTTTGATTACTTCCCATTGGTTTTCCAAAGTTTGTAGTGACAATTGTGAATGGAAGAGATAAAGAACATCCTTCACCACACTTATTTTCCAGGTCATTCTTCATCTTTCTAACAAGATGTTATTCTATATTCATCACACAGATTCTTCATGCCAGCTCAAATGGAGGCATCTTATCAAAGAGCTTTCTTTGTCCTGTGTAACATTGCCCATTTTCTCTTCCATTCCAGCTTCATTCCTTCCTTCGAACTGCTCAGTTTTATAATAATTCCATCTATGGGGTGTATTTGGATGAGAATGGAGAGCTGGTAGCAGACCTGGACATTGTGAACACGGTGATTTTTCCCAATATGTCTCGTATGAAAGTGACACTTGGGAGTCTAGAAAGAGTGGGATCCTTGGATTTCAAGTTCATGATGAACCAGAATGCGATTGCAAAGATGGAAATGCTGAACAAGGTGGGGAGAAGACTTTATTCTGCTCTTTCTGAAGATCTTTACAAGAGGATTGCAGAATTGGGGAAGGGACGGACTTGGGATGTCATCTCAGTTCTCCCAGAGAGGAAACATTATCCTGTTAGCTGTTCAAAGAAAAAAAATGCTTAACAATTCCAGTTAACTTGAGCTTCCGGTACGAGGCGACGGCAATGGCGGCTATCTTTTAGCCGTCCAGCTGGGGAAGTGTTAGAGCCGCGGAGCGCAGCGTGCATCAGCTGGCCCGCGGCTCGGAATTCCCTTCCCGGGCAAAGGGAAGGGACAGAGAGTACAGGGATAGAGGTAGAACCCCCGAACCCCCTCTGGATTTATTTCTAGAGGGGGTGAAAGGAGTGTTCCCTCGGAGCCCCTGTTGATCTCCGCCTCCCAGCTGTTTTTGCTTCCTAGGAAGCAAAAGAAACCGCCGCTTCTATCTCCGTGTTTATAGTATTTTGGTGAGTAATTTTTAAACGGACGGAGCAGTTTAAAGGATTTTTGTTATATAATTTAGGTGTTTATTTTTTTTATTATTTGATTTTTATTATTTTTCCTCCTTTTCTTTGTTATATTAGTGAAAGGATTTAAGATGGCGTTTTGAAAGTGTCGGAGTTTTTTTTTCCTTTCTCTTTTGTTTTACTTTCCCTTTTTAAGGACTGGTTTTTGCTTTTGCTTTTGCTTTTGGTTTAGAATTTTTTCTTTTGAATTGTTTGCTTTTTTATTTTTTATTCTTTGGATTTACTCTGGACTTTCAAGGACTATAGTTTGTCTCTTTTTAAAAAATTTTTTTTTTTTCCCTCCTCCTTTCTTGTGTGGAGGGGAAAGGGAAGTGTGAACTGTGCTTTTTAAAATGGCTTCAAAGAGGCAGCAGCCTTCCTCAATACCTAAGGTTATTTCTTCTCCTATAACTTCCACTGCACAATTACAACAACAACCTAAACATGTGCCACCGGCTCAGCCACCACCCTCCCCTCCTCTACCTGGACTTTCAGCACAAGAGGTTAGAGGTATAATGGGAGAGATTGTAGTTCAAATGAGAGAGGAAATGAATCAATTTGTCTCACAGATTAAATCAGAAATTAAATCTGATCTTAAAGAAGAGATAACGGGGATAAAGACTAAATTGCAAGAAAATAATAATGATTTGCGACAAGATATACTTGCAGCTGTTTCAGGTTTGGCTACTGTGGTGGTTTAGCTCGATGCAAGGCTTGAGGAAGTGGAAGACAAAGTTGATTTCTTGGATGACAAAATTCAAGATGTGGAAAGGAAGGTGGACTCCTCACAAGAAGATATTTTGATGTTTCAGTACAGACAGATGGAGTATGCCCTGAGGATCAGAGGCCTCAAGGAAGATATGAATCAAGATTTGGTGGAGGTGGTCCTTACTGATCTGGCGTTGGCCTTGGATATGGATAAAGGAGAATTACATAGAGAAATGGAAAAAATTTATAGACTCAACTCCTGGATTGCTAAGCAGAAGAATTTGCCTAGAGATGTGGTGATTTATTTTACAAAGAAGTCCCTGCGGAATGAGATTATACAAGCTTTTTACAACAAAAGATTTCAGATTGCTGCCCAAGATGTCATCATTCTAAAGGAAATCCCATCCAAAATTTTAAGAAGTAGGAAAGACTTTGCTTTCTTAACTAACGAGCTTAAAGCTAGATCGATGCCATTTAGATGGGAAATTCCGATGGGTATTGTTTTGAGCCATGCTGGGACACGCTACAGATTGAATACAGTTGACAAAGCTAGAGATTTTTATACTTCGGTCCTGGGTGCAGGCTCAACTTCATCTGGTCAGAAGCAGATGAGTGGTAAGCAAGTTGAGCAGCAATCTGAGGCATTAGATTTGGTTTCCGCCGGGATGAAAGAAGATGTAAGGCAACGCCAGACGGAGGTTAAAGAGCAGAGGATGACTCGTGCAGCTTATAAGCGTAAAGAGAAGGAGCAACGTAAAAAAGAGCCTAAAGAGAGTTCTTCTGGAAGTGCATCATCGCCGGTGGGAGGAGCAAGACCCAAGAGTTATGCAACACACGCAGCTCTTTCAGATTTTGATGGTGTCTTCTCCAGGCTGCGTGCCAAGGGAGATGGCAAAGTTTTTGACCTGGAATGTTAATGGATTGAATTCTCCTCAGAAACGGAAAAAAATCTTTTATTATTTGAAGCAACATACCAATGATGTTATTTGTTTACAGGAAACTCATATTTTACTTAAAGATCAGAAATATTTAGTCAATGCTCGTTTGGGATCTCATTTTATATCTTCTGCTCCTGGGAAGAAAGGGGGAGTTGTTATATATGTTAAACAAAATCTACCAGCTTGTCTGGTTGAATCAGATCCCCAGGGGAGATATGTGATGATTGAACTTGGTATATATGGTAAGAAAGTACTTATAGTGGGACTTTATGCTCCAAATCAACAACAGGAACAATTTTATAAGCAGTTACATCAAAAAATAACATTGCTTGACTATAGATCAGTGGTATTAATGGGTGATTGGAATGGTGTCTTAGATATACAAAGGGACAAGAAAGGTTCCTCTCCTTTTTTTAAACAAGCAAAGTTACCTAAAGCCTTTTTTGATATGAAGGAAGACTGGGAATTAAGGGATTATTGGCAGGAATGTAATCAAGAGGAGAGAGACTTCACTTTTTTTTCTGATAGACACCAATCTTTTTCAAGAATTGACTTTTTTTTTATTACTACTGATTTGTATAATAAAGTAAAGAATGTAAAGATTTTTCCTAGATCACTGACGGATCATAGCCCAGTTTGGATGGAGCTGACCCAAGAGAAAGAGGAAAGGAGATCCTGGAGAGTTAATGAAAATTTGTTTAGACAAGAGAAGAATGTTCAAAAGTTAAAAGAGTGTTTAAAGGACTATTTTGCTTTGAATATGTATAAGGGGACTTCAATGTCAATGGTTTGGGATGCAGGTAAAGCATTTATGCGTGGTGTTTTGATAAAAATGAATAATTGTTACAAGCGGAAGCAGATTCAGAAACGTAGAGATCTTGAAGATGAAATTAAATTAAAAGAAAGGGCTTTGATTTTAAATCCTTCTGATGAAACTGTTAAAGAATCTTTAAAGTTATTAAAGTCACAATTTAATATGTTGATAGCAGATCAAGTTGCAACCAATTTACTGTTTATGAAACAAAATACATTTTGTAATGCTAATAAGCCTGGGAGATGGTTGGCTTATCAATTAAGAAAGAAACAGAGACAAAGAATAATAGAGAAAATAAATTATAAGGGTAAACTAGTTTTTCAGAAGGAATTGATCAAAAAATCCTTTTTGGATTATTACCAAAAGTTATACAAATCTACTAATGTGCAATTGCTAGATATAAATAAATATCTAGCTGAGGCAAGTTTTCCTAAACTGACTGAGGATCAGAAACATGAAATTAATGGTCTAATTACTAAGGAGGAAATTGCCTCAGCAATTCAACAATTGAAACTAGGGAAAGCACCGGGTACGGATGGGTTAACAGCGGTTTATTATAAAGTTTTAATGGAGGAGATGATCCAACCATTAAATGATCTTTTTAATGGTATATTACAGGGTTTAGAGATTCCTCCTTCATGGCGTAGTGCGTTTATATCATTGATTCCAAAGGAGGATCAAGATCTTACTTTACCAAAAAATTATAGGCCTATATCTCTTTTAAATGTGGATTATAAGATATTTGTTAAAATTTTGGTAAATAGGCTTATGAGGGTGGTGCATCATCTTGTGCATAAAGATCAATCAGGGTTTATAACAGGAAGGTATATGAAAAATAATGTTAGACAAATTATTAATTTATTAGAATATTTGGACAAGAACAACCAAGTTCCTGCAGGGCTCATATTTTTAGACGCTGAAAAAGCATTTGATCAATTGAATTGGCATTTTATGTTAAGAGTAATGGAAGAAATGAATTTTGGTGAAAAGATATTACAAGCTTTTACGGTAATATATCAAAAACAAACGGCTCAACTTATTGTTAATGGAGGTTTGTCGGAGGTTTTTACAATAGAGAAAGGTACTAGACAGGGGTGTCCTTTGTCGCCACTGTTGTTTGTTTTAACACTGGAAATATTATTGATCAAAATTCGAGAGTCTCAGGAAATTAAAGGAATAGAAGTTAACAAAAAAGAATATAAGTTGAGAGCTTTCGCGGACGACTTGGTTGTTACTTTGTCGCAACCTGAGCATTCTGTAGTAAACTTATTACAGTTGATTCATCATTATGGTTTGGTTTCGGGTTTTAAGATTAATGTAAATAAGACTAAAATTTTATCTAAAAATATGTCTAGTCAGGAGAAGCAGATTTTGGCTAACTTGACAGGTTTTGAGATTGTTAATAAGGTAAAATATTTGGGGGTGATGTTGTCTGTTTCTAATGTAAAATTATTTAAAAATAATTATGAAAGGTTGTGGGTCAGGGTACAGAAGGACTTGAAGAATTGGGAGAAGTTGCAATTATCCCTCATGGGAAGAATTGCAGTGATAAAAATGAATATTCTACCCAAGTTTCTTTTTTTGTTTCAAATGCTACCGATTTTGAAAAATGAGATTAATTTAAGTGAGTGGCAAAAGGGTCTTAATAAATTTATTTGGGCAGGGAAAAAGCCAAGGGTTAAGCTTAAAATTATGCAAGACTTCCGTGAGAGGGGTGGACTTAAGGTACCAAATTTGAAATTATATTATGATGCGGTGGTTTTAACACTAATTAGTGATTGGGTAAATTTGACAAATCCTGAGATACTTCATTTAGAGGGATGGGATTTACTTTATGGGTGGCATGCCTACCTAATATTTAATAAAAAAATGGATTGGGTCTTTAAATCTCATATTTTAAGAATTTCTCTACTTAGGATTTGGAGAAAATATTACAAAAGTGATTTTAAAGTTCCATTATGGGCTATACCTTGGCATGCGATAGAAGGAATAAAAAGAGGAGTAAAAATGGATATGGTGTCTTATAGTCAATTACTCAGATGGGATGGGCAAAAATGGCAATTGAGATCACGGGAAGATTTAGCGCAAGAAAATATTACTTATTCTTGGTTCCAATATAGGCAACTAGGAGATAAATGGAAGGTGGATTGTAAATTGGGTTTTCTTAGAGAAGATGGAAATTTTATTAAACAAGTTAAGGACCAAAGACAAACCCATATTAAGAGAATTTATGGGGTATTAGTTGAAATGGACTCAGAAACGGAATTAATTAAAGATTGTATGATTAGATGGGCGCAGAATTTTGGTGAGCCAGTTCCATTGGACATCTGGGAAACTATATGGGTGAGAAATGTCAAATTTACACAAGCACAGAACCTTAGGGAGAATTTTTATAAAATGTTTTATAGATGGCACCTTGATCCACAAAAAATGTCTCTTATGTACCCTGACTTACAACCTAAATGTTGGAGATGTGGTTGTATGGATGCTACTTATTATCACATTTGGTGGTCGTGCAGAGAGATAAAAGCATTTTGGATTAAGATATGGTGGAATATACAGAGAATTTTTAGAAGGAGGGTAAAATTTACTCCGCAATTATTTTTGTTAGGTATTGTTACAGATTGTGATGCAAAGGAGGTTGTATTGATGTTAAATTTGATTACAGCCGCTAGGCTGTTAGTAGGACAATATTGGAAGAAGGAATCTTTGCCTACATTGCAGGAATGGTTTTTTAAAGTAGCTTATTTGGCGGAAATGGCAAAGATTTCGGCTTTCTTAAAGCAACAAACCCAAGAGAAGTTTATTGCTGTTTGGGACAAATGGATAAAATTTACACAATTTAGATTGGGTATACAAAAATATCATATAGTTTTTTCATAAGTTTTATTCTATGTATATTTATAGGTATTTTTTTTTTCTTTCCTTTTTTATATATAAATATAAAATTTTTAATTTAATTTTTTAATTTTTAATTAAGCCTATATTCTGCTCTGGGAAGCTCAGGGGGGGGAAGGGAGGGGTTTTTGTGTGGGGTGGGGGATGGGGGGGGTTTTTTTTTTTTTATATGTAATGTTTAGTTTTCTTTTTGTATATGTTGTTTTTTGTTTTGTATTGTTCTTGTTTTTTTTGTAAAATTTATAAAACTTCTAATAAATAACAATTCCAGTTAACTCTTTATTAAACTTCTACAAGGAAGCTAGTTTTATATCATGGGACAAAGTGGTTGATTTTGTCAAAGCATAAATCCATTCAACTTTCTTTTCAGTAGGAAAGGAATTTAAAATAATATTGTAGTGGGAGAAAAACTAGAAGAGAAGATAAATAGGCAAACAGCAAGCAACCAAATCAGTTTGAAGAGCTCCAAATTTCTTGTTGGCTTCGAATTTAGCAAAGCTAAACCTTGAATTGAAGATCCCCAAACCTTTGCCTCTTTTAGGAAATAATTCATGTTGTGGATGTTATTTTTTCCCCTCTCTCTGCCCAGCCCATGCCTTCTTCCAGGTGTGTGGAAAGCTGCCCTGCTGGGTTCATGAAGGTGGCTCAGGAAGGGAAGCCCATCTGCTGCTACAATTGTTATCCATGTGCAGAAGGATCCATCTCCAGCATGGAGGGTGGGTGACAGCTTGAGAAAGGGGCAGACTTTGGGAAGGACCATAGATTTCCATGAACATGCATTTTGAAAGATTTGGCCAGAGTGGGTCCCACCTCTCTGAGTCTTGATCACGGCAAATATTTATCTCATAGTGAACTATTAGAAATACTATTGGGGATTAATCTGGTATATAGGTCAAGCAAGCTGGCATAGAGATCATGGATAAGGATACAAGATAAGTGAGGGTTGAGTATGATGAAGGAGATGACATCTCTTGCTCTTTATCTTTTACAACACAACTTCCATGTTTCAAATTACTATTTACTTCATTGCTCTGAATATGAGACTTTCTGGATACCAGAATATAATGATGGAACTTTGATTGGATTTTTATAGGTGGATTGATCAGATTCTTTGCAAGTGTCTATGCCTGATAGGTATTTTGGGCAGCCACATTTTCAGGTTGCAGCCACCTGTCTTTAATCAAAGGATGTATTTCTTTGTTAAAGAATTTTCATAGAATGTCTTGACTTTTCTCTTCATTCTAACTGATGTGGTGGATGGACTGGGCAGCCTTATGTAATAATCCTTTGACTGCTCCATCTGTTCAGGTGATGCCTTTTTTGGTCAGCCTCAGATGACTGCTGGGTTTATACTTCCTGAGGCTGACATTGCAGAGATTCTGCTGGAGGCTCCTCTTAAAATAATTTTCAGAAACATGGCCCATGGAGAGGAGAGGAATCATGTGTTGGGACTGAGCCAAACTTTCTTCTTGATTTTATTGCAAGATGTTCCTCTTTCTGATAATAAAAAAAATGAGGAATGCATTTTGATGTCTTCACTCCATATATCCAACTCAGCTCCAAGGTCCACTCCATCTAACATTTCTTTCTCTGTGGCAAAAGTAACGTATATCCATTTCAGCTAGCATAAGCTACATTAAGCAATCCTTCACATGTACTACATTCCACTATAGACTGGATATCGTTGGTGCCTTAAAGCATTGACAAAAGGCTGGACTGCAGAGGTTCAGAAGTGAAAAGGTAAAAGGGTGGAACTGCCTTGTTTCCTGGAATCCTTCCTTCTTCCCTTCTTCTCTCTCAGCAAGTTCATTGATGAAATGGTGACACCAAAAAGAAGAGAAAATAAATATTAAGGGATTCTAGCTGGAGGGAGATGGAGAATTATACTGAGTTCACCTACACCCAGTTATTCACACAAAAAACAAGTTTACCCAAACAATGCATTTTATTAAAGGACATGTTAAAGGGAGAAACTATTTTTGCTCTTTTTCAGATGCAGACAAATGTACCAAATGTCCAGAAGATCAACATCCAAACATCAATCGACTTCACTGTATCCCCAAGATTAAAAATTATCTTTCTTATAATTAAAATCTGGGGATTATCCTGATTTTCATTGCCTTGTTCTTCTCTTTAACCACAGGCTTTAGCTTGTGGATCTTCATTAAATTCATGGAAACACCAATTGTCAAAGCCAACAACCGGGACCTCTCCTACATTCTCCTGGTCTCTCTCCTGCTTTCCCTCTTGACCTCCTTTCTGTTCATTGGCCGGCCAAGGAGAGTGACCTGCCTCCTCCGACAAACGGCCTTCAGCATTGTCTTCTCAGTTGCCATTTCTTCAATCTTTGCCAAAACAATCACAGTTGTGTTAGCCTTCTTGGTCACAAAACCAGGGAATAAAGTGCAGAGATGGTTGGGGAAGAGCTTGGCTAACTCCATTGTCCTTTCTTGTTCTGGTCTGCAAGTTGTCATCTGCAGCATCTGGCTGGGCACTTTCCCCCCATTCCCTGACTCTGACATGCACTCCCAGCCTACAAAGATTATTCTACAATGCAATGAAGGCTCTGTCACCATGTTTTATGTTGCCCTCGGATACATGGGCTTCCTGTCTGCTGTCTGCTTCACGGTGGCTTTTCTGGCCAGGAATCTCCCTGGGGCCTTCAATGAAGCCAAGCTGATCTCCTTCAGTATGCTGGTCTTCTGCAGTGTCTGGGTGTCCTTTGTGCCAGCTTACCTGAGCACCAAGGGGAAGTACACTGTGGCTGTGCAGGTCTTCTCCATATTGGCCTCCAGTGCTGGCCTGCTGGGCTGCATTTTCATCCCTAAGTGCTATATTATTATTTTTAGGTCAGATCTGAACATCAAAGAACATTTGATGTCAAAATAATATAGAAAAAAATGAATTTTACAAATTTATTTTTCAAAAATGACATTTAATAATTTTAATTAACACATTTTGACCATTTAATATTTATTTATTTAACTTATATGCTTCCCCTCTTGCCTAAAGATGATTTTAGGCAGTTTACAATCAGTAAAAACAAGACAAAACAATAAAACATTCAAAGAATAAATAGAACCTCTAACATTAGTTTAAAATTGACAAAGATAGGAAGGAAGGGAGCAAGATGCCCATGGGGAGGAGGTATTCCTCTTACTTCTAAAGCTACCCACATTTATTTTCCTATGTATTCCTAAAGAAACCAGTAGCAATACACCCAGTCTCCTTTTTAGTCACAATACTGTTGGTAAAATCAGCTTCCAGATGGACGGGACAGTTTAGTAGTCAAATGGAGACACAACAAAAAATGCGGCCTTGCAACTCATAGCAACCTGTGGGAAGTTTTATCAGAATATTCCTGTAGCAATCCCTGAATCTAAAGATGCAAATATTTCTTCTAACTAAGAACATTTTTCTTTGCACATCTGTCAGAAGGGCAAGAAGTAACCTGAGATTGATTTTGCTATCATTTATGAATAGGTATATATATGGATCATTTTCTCCCTTATTGCATCATTTTCCCTTCCTTTCTGAAATGTATAAATATTTTTATAATTATTTAATAAACCAATAAGCCCAATTCATACATAGATTACACTGGTGGCTTACAGCTTTAAACATAGCACACGAACTCATAAAAACACCATCACATTATGAGTGGGATGTGAGCGTATGACGTGAATATATCTCTTTGTTTGAACAAATTTTATATTATTATTTCAGAGAAGACTCCATTCCCAGTACACACTGTTTAATAAACGTTGCAGTGAGGTCTGATTCTTTGCTTTGGGCTCTTTGTTTTGATTCCAGAGAAATTGGTGTGAGAAGTGGGATTCACAATTTTTGATCTGGGACCAGGGATGACAACAAGACATATGCATATGTTGTAGTGAGCTTGATCCCATGTCCTTTCCTGCTGACAAAAAAGGGCATAGTTAGGAATCAGTTTAAAGGAACAGTTTGTGTCTAAAAGTTTATTTTGCTATCACCATCACTTGAGCTCCAAAGTCCATTTGGCCTATGTCTTGGCTGTTCTTTGCCAGACCCATTCTGGCCATTTTGCCCTGAGTCTTCACAGCTCTTCCGAAAGCTACTGGACAGGCTGCAGGGGTTCAGGACCCCTTGAGGAAATTCTTCTAATCTAAAGGAGAGCTGGCATAATGTGAAGAAAGAACTAGCCAAGGCAACAGAGAGTCAGAAGAACAAGCAGATAAGAAGTGAGCTCCCCAGGGAACATTCCATGGTGGAGATAAAATGTGTCTAACCACCAAGTACCTAAAGTTGATGATTCCCTGTAAAAACAAGGCCCTAAGTACATAGGGTCTTCCCCGATCATGAAAATTATTCACCCAGGGACTGGAGAATTGAAACTGCCCAGAATAATGGGTAAAGTGCACTCGGTATTTCACTTCAGCCTGATGAGGCCGGCTCAGGGATCGAAACTGAGACCAGTTGGAAAAGAAGCACCGGGTCCAATAAGGGTGGAGGGAGAAAGACATTACAAGGTTAAGCAAATCATAGACTCTAGAATCCATAAGGGGAAACTACAATATCTAGTTCAGTGAAGAGGTTATTCAATAGAGGAATAAAAGCTCATAAAATTGGAACAGAAGACTTAATAAGTAGATTCCAGCCAGAATATCCTCAAAAGCCAGGGAACCTTTACATGGATAATTGAGAGGGAGGGAAATGCCTTAATACGTGTTTGCTGTTTTCCAGGTATATTCCAATTTTTAGGAGCATCTGCTTGTCAAGCCTCGAAGCACCTTTTTTCCTGCTGCAACAGATACTGCTTCTCAGCTTGCCAATGAACCCAGGAGGGAGGAAGGAATCAGATTCGAATGCAGACTTCAAAGATTAAGGAAGCAGATCATGGGAACCCAGGACATTTACCAAATGTCTGGCCAAACCCAGAGATACTTTGTCAAAACAATATTGCTGCATTTAATTGGCCCCATGATCCAGAGGGAGGAGAGAAAATACTACACTTTCACTATGTAGGGCTTCGGTGGGGTTTTCCCAGAGCTTCTTTTGCTTTCATACATGTTGAAATGATGTACTCAATAAAGTTTTACATTAAGAGATTGGAATGTCTCAAAGGTGTTTGTTTGGGATCATCAGCCGGAATCCTGACACAGACCTTGGAGGACTTGAAATACCAATTCAGAAAGAATCATGAAGGAGATGAGATTGAGAACCTCCTAACTAACTTTGAAGATACCTACCAAGCTTAAAGCAGTCCAAAGATTCATATGTGTCCTCTTTTAAAGGGCTGTTGAATCAAAATATTGGATAACCTATGTGCTTAGGAAAAGGAGGGTTAGCAACAATTTAAAAACACAAATATTAATTATTAATTTGTTTTATTATTTAATGATTATGTTGGATTTTAATTTTATTAATCTAATTCTTTATTTTATTAGATTTTAAATAACCATAATAGTCAAACAGGCAAACTAAGCATATAAACCAAGAACAATTGCAACCAATAATTAAATTTCAAGAACCCAACAAACAATTGCATTATCAGTTCCCTACTTTTATCATTAGATCATCCTTAGTGTTTAGATCTGGTCTCAGGATGATAATGTAGCACTTGGGGAAGAAGATACAGCCCAAGAGTCCACCACCGGAGGCCAAGATGGAGAAAACCTGCATGGCCACCATGTATTTTCCTTTGGTGCTCAGGTAGGTGGGGAGGAAGGAGACCCAGACACTGCAGAAGACCAGCATGCTGAAGGTGATCAGCTTGGCTTCATTGAAAGCTCCAGGCAGATTTCTGGCCAGGAAAGCCACCATGAAGGAAATGGCAGCAAGGAAGCCCAGGTAGCCAAGGACAACATAAAACATGGCGACAGAGCCTTCATTGCATTGAAGGATGATCTCTCCAGGCTGGGAGTGCAGATCAGAGTCAGGAAATGGGGGAGAAACTCCCAGCCACAGGACACAAATGAAAATTTGGATAAATGAACAAGAAAGGACGATGGAGTTGGCCAAACTCTTCCCCAACCATCTTCCCATTCTGTTCCCTGGTTTTGAGGCCAGGAAGGCCAGCACCACCATGATAGTTTTGGCCAACACAGAAGACACAGCTACTGAGAAGACAATGCTGAACATTGTTTGCCGGAGAAGACAGGTGGCTTTTCTTGGTTGGCCAATGAAGAGAAAGGAGGACAAAAAGCAAAGCAGGAGGGAGATGAGGAGGATGAAGGAGAGCTCCCGGTTGTTGGCTTTGACGATGGGAGTTTCTAGGTATTGGAGGAATATGATTAAAACAAGGCCTGTGTTGAGGGACAAGAGTAGGGCAATGGAGATGAGGATGATGCCCAGATGCTCTTCATAGGACAGGAAGGTTATTCTTTTGGGGATACACTGGACTCGGTTCTCATTTGGATATTAAACATCCGGGCACTTGGTGCATTTTTCCGTATCTGAGAAAACAAAATAATATTTCAAATTTCAAGAAAACTTTTGTATGAGATGTGATACTGAGAGAATGAATTCAACATTGGTATCAATGGATATTTAGTAGATTGGTCTTTTATTAGTTCTCTTCCCCCCTTCTGTTCCTTTTAATCCCAACACTGTGTATTAGACTTTTTATTCCTTTCAGAACCATAATTATATTCCTTTATTTGTTGGTGTTATAAATGTTGGTATCTCACTATTTAACAACAAAGAAAATTGGAAAGATGAGAAAAGTTAGGAAGGAAACATCCACGATAATTTTATGCTGAATCCTCTGTTTGGTTTTCATTTGTTCCTTGAACCCAACTTCTCTCCCTCCATTGTTCTTCCCAATTAGATATTTCAGCTGATAAAGACTTATAATCTTGATAACAATTCACTGATTAATTGAAGGATTGATTGATGTATCTTTTGGCCTTTAATGTAAAATTGGTTTACCTGAGCAAAGAGCATTGGTCTAAAATCATTCCTCAAGTTATAAAGAATACAGACCTTTCTAAGAAATCTAAACTGGCAAATAAAAGAGAGATTTCCTACGCAATCTACAACTTCCTTCTTTCTACTTCACTTTTCAAGATATTTTTCTTATAAATCCCATTTAGGGAAGAAGTTGAACACCATTAAAATGAAGAACTAAACAATCAACCTTACATGTGTTTTTAACATGCATATTGATCAAAGTTTCCCTGTGGTGTCACCCACCTTCCTGAGTGGAGATGGTCCCCTCTGGACAAGGAATGCAGTCATAGCAGCAAACTGGCTCTCCTTCTCGAGCCTGCTTGACAAATCCAGGAAAGCATTTTTCCACACATTTAGACGGAGGCAGAGACTAAACAGAAAAAGAAGAAATGCCAAAGAAAATATGTCAGGACTCACCATCCATGTAAGATGGAGGTAGACATGAACATCAGCCAAGTCGTCTCTGGGCTTCATGTAGGCAAATATGAAATCTCTGACCACTTCCACATGGTGGCAGGAGAGACAATTGCAGGCAGATGCTTCATTCAGTTCCGTCCTTTTTCTTCTGACATATCAGATTACAATAAAGTAGCTTTCTACTTAACAAAGTCTGGAGGGATGAAACTGAGAAAACATTTAAGCATTAAGCGATAATCAGTGTTTCCCTCCTCATAGTGGAATTAACATGCATTCCTCCATTCTTCATACATGCTTGATTTTAAAATATCCACAAACACTAAATTTTAGAATGAACTTTATTGTAATATCTATATCAAATTTTTATTTCATTGGATTTATTAAACTAGAATAAACTGGGAGGAAGAAAGAAACTTTTGACCAGTGGGATCTGGAAAGTTTTTTTCTGGAGTACATAAAACATTGCAAAATTGCTTCCCTTTGAAAGCTGTCCAAAATTATCTCCAATTAAGATAAAAAGGTTAATTTCCTTACAAATAAGGGCTGTCAACCTTAAAGATCTCTTTATTTGTATGTATATTTGTTCAATTTATATGGCTGCCATGCCATTGAACTAAAACTAAAACTGGCTGACTAGTTTCTAAAACTATAGTGAGGTGAGATGGAGGTGAGGTCATGAGAAGGTGTCCCTCAAAAAGCGTGAGTCAGGTATCTTTTGGTGCCCCACATGGGTCATGATTGTGAGCCCTGTGTGGGAAATGGATATTCAACACAAGGTATCCAACACAAGGTCCTTTCTGTTGAAAGAATACAATTAGGTGACACAATCTGACAGGGGAATACATACTTGTATTTATTATTAATTTGATTTGTAGCCTCTCAGTGTGTCCTAAGGCAGCTAACAATCAAGATAAACAGTTGCATTCAAGGGATTTTCAGATGAAGAGCACTCTTACAAGCCAATGACCAAATCTAAGTAATATTAGGTTCTCCTGCTTGAATAGGTTCTCCTGCTTAAGCAGGGGGCTGGACTAGAAGACCTCCAAGGTCCCTTACAGCTCTCTTCTCTTCTCTTCTATTCCCCTTGAGATTGTCCCTTATTATTTCTGATATCAAGATTTTTTTTGCACCAAAGTCATGTTTCAGTACTTCAGTTTTCAAATCATTATCATGGTGAGATGGGCAGCAAATAAATTTAATGAATCAATCCATAAATGTGCTCACATCAGACCAGTCATTATTATTTTATGTGAATTGAACGCCTTGGACCTCCTTCCTAAATTCCACTATCCCAGTGTGGGTTAAAGAGAGGCAGGTGTAACTGTGGACTCAGCTGATTAGAAACATCCCAGACTATGAACCTGCAGCTTTGGAAGACCCTTGAGTCCAAATATGAACCTTATTTCCAAATTGGACCAACAGGACCTCCATCCACTCTGGATTCCCTTTCCTCAGATTCAGTCCAAATCTGAACTCAGGGACTGGTCAACAGACTTGCCTTCATCTTTGATATTTGAAGACAAAAAACTAGCAAACTTAAAGCTATTAACACCAAAATCTCCAGCATATGAGGCCCTGTCTCACCAGTTTTATGGTGGTACTAAACTGTTGAAAGGACACGAAATGGCAATGATTTGGGTCCTAAACAATAATCACCCCATATTTCATTTTGGATCAGCTTACAACAGGATTCAGCATGACAGCATCAGAAGGGAAACCTTGGTCAATAGAACTGAATCATGCTTATCTGCCTAGGAAAGTTATAGAGGTTTTACTCCACACATTCAATTCTCAGTGAAGGTTACCCACTTTTTTGACTGGGTTTAGCCCACTTGAAACGGCTTTGGGAAAAAGAGAAAAGACATCAATATTTTCCCCACCTTGTTGATCAACTTTAACTGTGACAAAGCATCTTGGTTGATTGTAAGTCTCTGTCTTTCAAAAGTCCCCAATTGCTTGTCAAAGGGATCCTCCTTGGGGAGAACCACCCTACTAATGATCTTCAGATCTGCTGCTACGTCTCCATTCTGATCCAAGTACACTTCCAGCAGGGAAAGATTGTACAATTCCCTCTTCTTTAGAAATGGAAGGAACTAGAATGGAAACATTCAGGAATTTAAAAAGCAGAAATCTGAGGGTTTTGTTTTTTTTAAATCTCATATGGTCTTTTTACATTTGACTCTTTCTTGTACTGTTGTTTAACTTGCCAATATTGGGAGTTGGGAGAACTAGTGTAGCCAATATCTTCAGAACTCAAGAACAAAGGTTCAATAATACTTCTCAACCATATAGTACAGTGGTTCTCAACCTTTCTAATCCTGTGACCCCATAATACAGTTCCCCATGTTGTGGTGACCCCCAACCACTTATACATCACTGGGTGCCAAGGGCGTGGCCAAAGAAAAGGTGGAAAAAATGGCGGACAGCCTTGTTTGGCGACCCCCGTGAAATGGTCGTTCAACCCCAAATGGGGTCCCAACCCACAGGTTGAGAACCACTGATATAGTATAATTGACAAAAACTATAGTGAGGAGATATAATTGACAGAAATTGTCAATAATAGGGAACATTTTTAGGAAAGTCACAAATCAATTGAAGAAAAACCCCAAATAACTAAAGTATTTATAAACTCTTTGCAAACAATAGAGTGATTACCAGAAAGCAAGGATTTGTTAAGAAGAAAGTTGCAAGGCTAATCTTCATTCAGGTAGAGGAGACAGGAAAAATGACCAGATGAACTAGTTCTATTTTATTGTAAAACTACAATAACAGAACGTTGAAAGTGCGAAAGTACAAATTTTTCACTGTCTAAAAATTGGGGAGGATCTTTTCTGAGTTTCTTTCTCTGTCTGTTATGCAGCTCCCAATGCAGCATCTCTTTCTCTGGTTCTTCAAATTCATTCCGACATATCATTACACTTCTTAAGAGACCGTGTGAATGCTGGTGGTATAATTGGTTTTTAGCAAATAATTAACAAAATGCTTCATGATGTGATGAATGGGGATCTAGTTAATTGAGTGCTGGATGGTATGAGATAATTAAGTGGAGAAAACTGTCTCAAAAATTGTACTCAAATAATTTTCAACCTTACTGATAAAATTGGGGAGTTATGAAAAACAATTAGACCTTGGTCATGGTTTCTTCCATATTTTCATTAATAAAGGAAGTAGATAAATCATGATTTTGTGATGCAAAAATTATAATAACACTTGGACAAAGTTATTTTGATCTCCTTTTAAAAATTCCCAGCTTCCAGAAAATTAAAAAAAAAATGTGAAAGAGAGAGGAGCATAAGTAAAATTCAATAGGAAACTAACTATTTTTTAGCATCTAGTACTTGATACATGATTGCATAAATTAATGAATGGTAGCTACAATCTGTATTAAGATTTCATTTGTAGTTATTCTATATGTAGAATAGTTACTGATTATAATAAAATGGTAGTAATATTTTAATGATATGATAATAAACATATTATTTGATGATAATGTCATTTATGATCCTGTGGAATCATACAAGGTTCTCTTGAAGGAATCTCACTTGGAGAAGACATTGCACAAAATTTTCAGCAACTTCAGTCAAGAAATCAATGGAGCTGCTTTTATCTTTGAGGAAAGACATCAAGCGGAAGAGCCATGTTGGTTTACAGGATCTTAAAATCAGAAAAAGTCTGGGAACTATTTTTCGAATATTTAAAAGGTCTTGGTTGTTGAAGGGAGGATGCAGCACTCTTCCAATAAGTAGGAGATGTTGTACAGAAGCTTAAGATCTTAAACCACCAAGCCCAGAGAGCACAAAAGACCCTGAAAAGGAATTTAGTTTGATGGATCCTTGTTGGGACCCCATACCTTCCACGGCTGCAGCCTTGGAGCCCCCAGACTCTCTTCTCCCTTCTTCCTTCTCCTCTGAGGTTTGGATGCAGCACTTAAGGCATGGGCCAGAATCTTAATGACACTGTAAGTAATGCCTGGATTTAGGATCCGCATTGTATTTTTTTTCTCTTTGTTCTCCACTAGTGCTTTCTGGGTGCATCTTCTCTGGCCTTTGACAGAAAAAGTGTGTTTTGAAACAGAACAGTGAAAATACTCATCTTGAAACTCATGCTCCACACAGAAAGGATCTTTATAGGCATCATCTTTTCTCCAACTCTTTTTCCACTGTAAAGGAAAGGTCCAAATACTATGGACGTACTTGAGATACCGTTCTTTTCGCATGACATATAGTCCAAGCATTGTCATGATCCAGACTTTCCCTTCAATGGGTCCTGGCAAACCTTCAAATGTTGAATGGAAAGGAAGAATTCTGTCCGAAATGGAATCAAATTCTATGAAGTGAACAAAGACGTTGACTTGACTCCACTTAGAGAGGGCATCCCTGAGGGGTGCTGTATGTCCAGTAGTTGAGAATCGTTGTGATATAACGACACAAATTCTATTCCTGAGAAGAATTGGAGTAAAAGTTCTCATGAAATTCTCTCCCTTATCGGTTTTTGGAGCAAAGAGACCAATCAGGATCCATCCAAAATGGAGGAGAATTTGGATAATTGCTGGGTACTGGATCCCTTCTTTGGGGAGCATCGGATGGAAAAAAGGGAATTGACTTTTATCACTCAGAGCCTCTGAAGCAATGTTATCACTGACCTGAAAAAACAATGAAGAATTCTGTGTTATATTTGGGGTCCTACCAAGTCCCAATTTTTAGCTTTTAATGAATCCAACATTTTTCCCATGCACATATTACAACAGTTTCTTGTTGATTAGACATTAGGCCATGTCAAGATACAGAACGCAAAAGACAGAACATTAACAAAATAACATGTAAATGTAGAATTAAAAAAATAGTGCAATAGAAGAAGCATAAAGAATGAGAATTTACCCGAGACCCCAGAATTTACCACAATTGGACTATAATTTCTTTCCAAAAAGGGCTTTATTATATATAACTTTTGAATTCTGAACACAGAGGAAATATGTTGATTTTTAATATTAGGATCCCAATAGATTATTTCTCTAAAGTGCAGTCCAAGATTTTGATCTCCCTCTTTCTTATACAATTGACATTCATAATAATAGATGTATTATGTCTTCTATCTCTAGAGCTCTACAAACACAAGTATATTCATTGTAAGGTGTTTGGAAGATTTAAGTCAATATTTGTCAATTTGGAAGGTAAGTTTGTAGCAGCTGTTGCATTTTAATGTGCCAACCTTACAGAGGATGGCTATATTTTTCCTTGTTTTGAAAATCTTGGATTGTTTGTGCAACATTTTTTTTAGATTTTTTTCTTCAATTGTAAAAAGACAGGGAGACCACAGTTCCTAATATAATTAGTCAGTTATACACTTCAAGAACTTTTTAATTGAAATTTGTTTTTTTCTAACAGAGTTTGGGGACTCTGACAGTTTCCATAGCATTAATTTTGTATATAAAAAAATACATGCCCTAATTTTATAAACTGTATAAATTCTCAGTTCAGCTCACACAGCAGCAGCTGAAGTCCATTTATCCATCCTCAAGATACTTCTCAGATGATGTGATGGGATTTGTTCTAGAAGTGATATACATTAAATCTCAAATTCATAATTTAGGCTAAGGAAGCTGGATAGCTATGATTTTTTAAACATACTTTTAACAGAGCATTCACTTGTGCCTTTGGTCTCAATGAGCTCCTTTGATGTTGAGCAGTGATTCTCAACCTTTCTAATGCCGTGACCCCATAATACAGTTTCCCATGTTGTGGTGACCCCCAAGTGGGTGTGGCCACCAATAAGAGGGAGTAGGACAGCTAGGGAAAAGGGAAAAAATGGCGGACAGTGTGGTTTGGCGACCCCCGTGAAATGGGCATTCGACCCCAAATGGGGTCCCGACCCACAGGTTGAGAACCACTGATGTTGAGGGAGCCCAGATCCACTCAGAGAGAAAGTTCCCCCAGGTAAGGAAAGGTGTGAACTTGCTCTGTTGCCTCCTCATCTATTCGCCCTATATGGTAATGATTTCATTTTCCAAAGATCATAATTTTTGATTTTGACTTATCCATAATCAGATAATTGTTATAAGAATAGGAGCCAAGTCCTCTTAACAGCAAATGCAATCCAAATTTCATATCAGCAGCAACTTTTACTTGCCACATGTTAAGAATTAGTCTTATTTGTCATGGTTCCAATGAGCCCAAAACACACTCTCAAACAAGAACATCAAGTAATTGGTTTGGAAGGGACCATGAAGGTCTTCTAGTCCATCCCTGCCCACAACAAGTGATCCTATACCATTCCAGACAAAATGAATTTCCAGTCTCTTTTTGAAAACCTCCATAATGAGATAATTATTATCAGAATAGGAGCCAAGTCCCCTTAACAGCACATGCAACCCAAATGTCATATTGGCAACATCTTTGTCTTACCATTGAGCCCCAAACACACTCTCAAACAAATGAACAAAAATGGGATGGAAGGGACCATGGAGGTTTTCTAGTCCAACCCCCTAACCATAGCAAGAGATCCTATACCAAATGAATGTCCAGCCTCTTTTTGAAAATCTCCATTAACGGAGCACCCACAACATTATGAGGGAAGCAGTTCCACTGATTAATTGTTCTCACTGTCAGTGCTTGTAGAAAGGGCTTTGAGCAGAGTCAACATCCTGAGCTCCATTTTAAGGGCAATCAATTTCTTCCATAATATTTCTTTATTTAGTGTGTCAAATGCTATAGAGGCAGCAAACCATTATTTCCTCTGACTGATATTTTTTATAGTTAGATAGTTCAGGACAAAAGAATTGTCAAATCTGCTTAAAGACTGCTCGTGCTTCTACACATGCTACTGCTTTGGCTAATATCATGACACAATTGTGAGCTTTCCATGGGTGCTACATCTAGTCATTGTGCAGAAGACTCTTTGATTCAACACAGAGCCTCTCCTCACCTTAACAAGTGTGTGGATGGAGTCCTCAAAGCATTCAGGATGGTGTCATGGTGTCATGTTTCTGTTTTGAACCTTGCTCCTCCCTCCCTCCCACTGTTACCTCAGTCCCCAGTCATGAAGCCTACAAAGGCCACAGTGAAAAGGAGTTATTGGATCCCATAGAGAAAAAATGGTTTTGATCTATCACTCGCACATCAATTTACCAGATAGAGGAAAAGCAAACACAAACCTGGGCGACTTTGTAGGGACCTCCTAATGTTGACATCTGGATGGAGATGTCTTCAAGAGCTCCATCAAAAAGAGCCAAAAGGTTGTCCTTCCTTCCACAGCTGTAGTTGGGAACATTGGCTTCTCCAGAAGAGAGCATGTCAAGCAAGGCATCTGAAGTGCCAAGTGTGTTCAAATAGTTGTCATAGAGGTTGTAGCCAAGTGTGCGATTGTGCAGGAGCTGGTGATTTTTATTAACCACTTCAATATTGAAAATCATGTGTAGTATTCTTTTCTCTTCATAAGGTAAACTAGTGTAAAACCATGCTCATGTTAATATTAACATCAACATCTACTTTTAATCCTCTTTTTCCCCACAAGCTAACTGAGACTTAATCTAATATTGATCTCAAATCAGAGGCAAATGATAGTCACCCATCACCATTTAATATTGTAAATGTTGAGAAGAAAGAATGGAGATAGTTCCCCAAAAGGATTAAAATTAGAAATATTCTATTTGTAACAGTATTAATTTTCATCAGCCCAGTAAACAGGTTGCAGAATATTTCAGTCATTAAAGTAGTACAATCATAAAAGGAAGAAGATATTTGATAATTGACCCAGAAAAGTGATTCTAAAAACAAGTCATTCTCTATTCCTATAAAAATCAGGCATAGAATATCAATCAGTGGGTATAAAAATATGGAAATAACCTGGGCAGTGGAAATTTAAACAATCACCACTTTCAACAAAATTTAGTATTCAAGTCATGAATTTAGGATTGAACAGGGAAAGGAAAATAATGTGGACTTTTTTCAGGTTTTAATTGCCGTGTGTTTGGACTGGAGCCTCTCCCAGAAAACAAGACAAAAGAGGGAAGCCCTGGAAATCAAAAGGAAGGATTCAAAAAAATAGTTAGGTCCTGCAATATAGGATTAAGTGAAATAAAAAAGGAAAAAAGCAGAGTGTTAGAACTGCAAATGGAGGGAATGAAACTCCATCGCATGACTTACGGCTGAATCTGACTAGAAGGAGCCATGTTGAAAGCTAATGTTGCAGGAGTTATTTCTGATGCAGAGATGACTATACCAATGAGAAGATCTCCTGGCCTATAATAGCTCCATGGCTTTTCTCCATCCTGGTGGTCCAAATTCAGTGGGCACTTCATACCCAGCTTCCCAGAGAGTGGCTGGGGCAGCAGCAGCACCAGAAGCAGAAGCAGGAGGTCCATAATTCATGGGGTGGAATCAATCTCCTTCCTCTTTCTAAAAAAAAATTAGAAGAATTCAAAGCACTCTGACAGGGTGGAATATCCTGTGGCTTTCCAGCCATAAACCAAAAGAAAAAAGTACATTGAAGATCCTACCTGTCCAATATCTTGAGCCACAAAAAGCATAACCTGTGATATTTATTCTTTTCTGAGGCAAGATCCCATCCATGTTGCTTCAGTCTGATGTTTACACCAAAGGCAGTCACTGGAGACGTAGGAGAAGAGGTCTCAGAGACAGGGAGGGTGATGATTGCAGTGAGAAGGAGCTTCTGCTCTTGGGACCCTGAACTTCTTCCATGTAAGGAGGGGTAGCTGGAGAAAAGCAGGTTAGAGAAAAGTCACAGATAGACCCCTTGGGGCAGCGTTCTGTAGTGGTCTTAGTCCTTCCTGTTAGGACATGTCCAGAAAGTCATGCTGGATGGAGATAGTTCTACAGCCAGGAAAGTGACTTCTGCTGTCCTTCAATGGGGTCTCTTGCCTCCAGAGGCTGCTAGGGAAGGTCACCCAGAGTTATGGACTTTGGTGCCACTCTAGGTTGGTGACCCTTAACTCTAGTGCTGCCTGTGCTTTATCTCCATGGAAGCCCTCAGTATCCTTGAACCCAGCCTAATGTTAAGAGTAGGGCCTGTCTGGGATTTTCTCTTTAATGAGATTTCCATGTATTAATCCTAATTTGGAGCTGATTTTATAATTCCTTGTAACTGAAGTGAAATTTCATTTGCCATCTGTTCTAGAAACATCATTTTTTGCATGAGAGCTGGCTAAGAAGCAGGAAAGGGACAGCCTGGGTTAGCACCATGGGCACAGAGAGAGAAAATTGTAGAATGGGTAGAAGTTTTAGTTTCCTTGACACTTTCTGTGTTGTTTTTCCATACTGATACAATGAGAGCCATTAAATTTTGACGTTTCTTGGTTTAAATAAAACAATTGTGCTGTTAGGTCTGCAGTTGAGATGGTGGCAGAGCCCAATGTACTAGATGATGTGACCTGATTTCTTTCCACAACCAACCAGGTGTTGGTTTAAGGCAGAGATGTCAAACTCTCAACGTCACGTATCATGTATCATGACTTTTTTTTCAATTACCAGCAATGGGGTGCATACGGTTTTGCCATTATGCATCTGCTACATGGGCCGGCAGTTTGACACCCCTGGTTTAGGGGAACCTTGTGGCAGTTCCTCTGATTATGTACATGCACTTGGTGTGATATGACTCCTGTGATAGTCCCATCTCTGGGGCTTTTTTTGTCCTCCGCAGAAGACTTCCAAGTGCTTGTAGATCAGATTCCCTGTGTTCTGGTTTATCTTGGTCAATCATTGATAGATAATGTTTCTTATCTGGAGGGGGGATGTTAATATATACAGCTTGGCCTAGAAGGAAGAACTGGGGGGAGTTGAGTGGGAGGGGGAGCTGATGGAATGGGCAGGTCCACCCTTACAATGAGGACCATAGGATGACCAATATCCCAGGTCCATCATTTGAAAGTTGTCTCACTGTTCAGTTCTCAGCTTCCACTCTCACTGCCTGGCTAGCAGATCTTCAGTAGCTCCCATTCTGGCTGTTGCTTCTGAATGCCAGCCTGATGTGTAAGAAGGCTTCTCTCACCCATGATGTTGCCTGCCCTGTCTCACTGAAGTCTAATTGCACCCCCAGAGGGGAGGAAACCTCAGTTGGAAATGCGGCCACCTACTTTGTGGGTTTCCCTCATGTGAGAGCCAGGGAAATGGAGGAAAGGTGGCTGGGGTCATTCATGGTTTGTTACAGGCTTTCCGGAGGCTGCACCTAGAGCTGTCTTTTCGCCCAAGGTTGGGTGTCTGCAAAACATGTTTCCCCAGCCTGCTGAAGTATGTTATGTGAATGTGGTCCTTACAAGAAGAGTCTCCAGCTTATTTCTGTTATCAATTAAAGTTCAGCTAGTCCCTGCTAAATTAATATTCATAATTCACTGACTCATTGGTTGAGCCTCCAAAAATAAACCATGATTAAAAGTTGCAAATGAGAATTTAGCCATTGGTGAGGTGACAAGTTAAATGAGTTGTATGGCTATGACCAGAGGCAGTCTGGTGTAGTGGTCAAGGAATCAGGCTAGTAACAGGAGACCATGAGTTCTAGACCTGCCCTGGGTAAACTTGGCCCAGCCAATCTCTCAGAGCCCTGGGAAAGAGGCAATGGCAAACCACTTCTGAAAAACCCGGTCACCTGTGGTCTTTCTGATAACTTTCAAACACAGTCGGCTGAGGTTGTGGCCTTCCTGAGTCTGGGTACAATCTTGCAAAACCAGCCGAGTGGACTCCAATTTGCTAAACACAGGCAGATTTTTTTTAATCTGGTTGTTCTCTGTAAAAGCAGCAGGAAAACTCCAATCCTGATCGTGACAGCGAGTAACAAGTCCTCATGAAGGCTGCAGACAGACCAGTGAAGATGGGATCCTGGAAGGGCAGGAGGGCTGCAGGAGGTGTTGTCCCTTCCTGTCAAGGGCAGGGAGGGCGTGCTGGAAAAGAGGAAGGCAGGTGGAGCCCCTTCATGATTCGGCTGAAGCAGCCTCAGGCACGGTTGGAAAAGGTTTCCTTGAGGGCGAAGCCTTCCTAGCAGACAGCAAGGGTGGGAGAGCAACAGTGACATCACAGCAAGGGGGGTTCCACAGATTGGGGGGTCCAAGTCCATGCACCCCCTTCTGTTAGCAGCACAGGGCAGCATGGATGGTCAGGCAGGGACCCCTTCAGGAGGCGAGTCCAGGGCACCTGCAGGCTAGGAGAGCCCACCTGAGTCTTGGGTGTTTGAACCCCTGTTTGCATCTGGCCAGGCTCAGCACACCCAGCATTGGTGGGACCCCCTCAGTCCCCTTTGCAGGACTCAGTTGCAGGGACACTGCAAGTGTGTTGTGTGAGTGTCCCACCAGGTGGTTGACAGTTGTGCATGCTCTGCAAAATTGAACAAACTTGAGTCAAACTCCGCTAACCATCATGGAAGCGTCTTCTCTCCTTAACCTGGTTTGGGGAGAAATCCTCTTTCCTGAGCTGGGTGGAGTCATCAGCTGAATTAACGGGTGAGGTTCACAGCTCCTGTTTAGGCCATCCAGGCTCAGGACAACAAGTGTTAGAGTGACACCCACAGAGCTACCACAAATTGTGTAGCAGAATCATAATTACTAACCACCCTGGCTGTGGTGTCTAGTGGTGCCCCTCTGGCTATTCCGTGGGACCCCCCATGGCTCCAGCTTCCAGCCAGAGGGAAAGTTCCAGCTCTCTTCTAGCTTCCAGCTTCCCTCCCAGCTCTCTTCTATTCTATCCAATTTCACTGCATCTTCCTCCTTTTTATCTGTTTTAGTTTCCATTTCATATTTTCCTTCTGTCAAATCTTGAATTTTTCCTTCATTTTAAATATAGTCTTTTGTGTTATAACAACCTGGGTAATGGGCTGTGTGTCGTTACAACACAAAAGACTAATGGGCACACAGCCAGCACCTCAGCTACTCAGGATGTTATGAAACAGCCGAACAATCCACAAACAATAACTCCAACACAGCCAACTAATCCACCTACAGCAACTAAGCCAGCACTCCACACACACACCAATATTTACAGAGGGACGGCAGCTCTGATCACACTTTGCTCGCACAAGCACGAAGCCGAAGCAGCAGCCAATCAGGCAGGAGGGCAGAGACAAGGGTTGCCTGGGAGCTCAGCCACCAATCAGACTCCTGGAGAAGAGGCTGAAGGAGCAAAGACAAAGGGGGGGGGGAGAGGAAAATGTCCAATAAGGAGAGAGAATGAGAGAGTTTTTCCTGGGATGAGAAAGAGGCAGAAACTGCCAGAGATGCAGAGGGAGGGGAGGCCGGAGTCCTGGAAGGGCCTTTCCCCCCCCCCAGAAATCCCTGCAATGGAGGGCTTCTCCTCCGGGGGGGCTTGGGCAAGTGAGGGGGCAGGGGCTGCCCAGGAGAGCCCGGCCGGAGGGACTTTGGGGGCCAGGAGGGACCCCCAGGATGCCCCTTCCTCAGAGCCCCAAAGGGCCCCTCCAGGGAGACCCCCCGGCCTTTCCCTCCCCAGCAAAGCCGGATCCCCCTTGGGAGACCCAGGCCCTGCATGGCTTCTCCCCCCCAGGAGCCTTTCCTGGAAAGACATGAAGTGGAACCGGAGCCTCCCAAACCCCCCTTGGCTGCCTCTCCCCCTGAAATGCAACTCCAAAGCCCATCATCCACACTAGTCTCTTCCCAGAATGGGGGGAGTGAAGGTTCCCCCAGTTCCCCTCCTCCTTCCTGAGCCTTTTCTATGGGCAACGTGACACGTCTGGGCTTTGCTTTCCCTCCTCAGGGCCCCATGTGTGGAAGGGAGTGGCAGTGGAACATGGGTCCTTCCCCTCCCTCTCTCCCTTACGTGGAGTGAAAGACCTCCTTTATTTCTCTCCTTTCTCTCTCTCTCATTCTCTGTACATGGATGTGATTTTTTTTAAACTATGTCATGTCCTGATGACTAGTTTTTAACTAACAGATTTTTATTTATTTATTTTTTCCTGGTCACACTATTGCATCAGTCTTTATATTGCTGTCCTTCAACATTAACTTTCAAAATAAAGTAAACTTTGGTTTTAACTCAGTAGAAAGCTATTCCAGTTCTGTGACATGTTCAGGCATGAAGTCGTCCCCGGGGTTTTCTCTTTAACCGCTGTGCCCACAAATATCAGATTTCTTTTTCTTCAGCCACAGGTGCCGTGTATTCCCTCTGGGGCCAATTTCAAGCCTGGAGCTTCCCAACCTCTCAATTCTTGCTGAAAGATTTAATTCCAGCTCTGCCCTATCATTTTGAATCCTCTGGGGATTATTCCCCTTTCATTCCTCTCCAGAGAAGGGCCCAACAAACTCTGAGTCCAGAACTAGTTGAATTAGCCGGGATCTCTGGTGAGAGGAGAATTATTATTATTATTATCCTCAAAGTTTCCGCTCTGCTCTTTGGCCGAATCCTCCAGGGAGACTTTGGGCAGAGACAGATGGAACCACTGCAGTTCTCTGCTTCTCTCTCTGACCCGGGAGGCCCAAAATGGAAATCTTTCCTGGGGGAGAACTTGGCTTTAGGCAAAAAGCCCCACTGGGAGATTTCAGACTTGGGACTTCCCTCCCCACTCAGGATCAGGGCTGTCTGTCTTCCTTCACACCAAAGTGGGCCACCCTGGGGGAAATAAGAGCTGAATGCGAATGCAGCCATCTTGCTGCCTGCTGGGGTCACCCCCCCAAAAGACCCCCCCTTTTCCATCTCCTTTCCCCAAATGTGAGCTCTTTCTTCAGCCCCTCCTTGACTCCCTTGAGCCCCCACCAAGCCCCTCTTTAACGTACAGAAGAGTTGGGGGTCCTGCGGCCTTCCAGATGTGGCTGGGTAACATCTTCCCCTCTGGCTGGAAGCCTCTCCCCCTTCGATCCTGCCCCAAGGGGACCCTGCAGTGCTTGGGCCTGATCCTCAGGCCTGCCGGAAGTGGCCTCCATTTTGAATACTCTGAGGAGTCCTTGTAGAAATGGCGGCTGCTTTTGGAGCTTCCCACCCTGATCCTCTGGCTGTTGGGAGACTGCAAAGCTCTCCTGGCTCTTGCAGGGCTTGGGAAACCAGACCCTGCATGACGATGGGGCAGCTTCAGATGAGCTTCCTGAAACCTTTTCCTGGCTTTGACCCCCCCTTACTCCCCCCAAACCCCACATTTCTTCAATAGAGAACACAAAAAATGCTGGAAGAGACAAACTTTTTCATCTTGCACTGCCCCGTCCCCCGAATTAGGTGCTAAAACTAAACTCCCCACCTCTGCCCTTAAATCTCTATTCCCATTAAGACTTTGCTAAATATACTGCATGCCTGAAACAGAAGAGTAGAGTTGAAAGGGACCTTGGAGGTCTTCTAGTCTAACCCCCTGGTGAAGGAGGAAATCTCACCATTTACCGTTTCAGTCAAATGGTTGTTCAATCTCTCCTTAAAAACCTCCAGTGTTGAAGCACCCACAATTTCTGGAGGCAAGTCGTTCCACTGATTGTTTTGTCAGGAAATTTCTCCTTAATTCTAGGTTGGTTCAAAATCTTAAGTTAGTTACTTAAGTAAGTTACTTATTTTGACTCTAGAGAATTAGAATGGAAAGAAGAAAGGAAGGAAGCAAAGAAAATTTTGCTCTGTGTTGTTGACAATGCTGACTGTGATATTAGTGATGCTCAACATCCCCCCCCCATATGTGAGGAGGGCCCCTCCCTCAGAAGAGAAGTTTCTGATCCCACCCAAGGCTGCCCTGACTGGATTGGGTTGGGGGCTCTGCCTCCCCTTCTCTCTTCCAGAGCCCCCTCCCTGCCCTTGCCAGGAAGGCCCACAGGCATCCTATAGCCTCTCAGTCATTCCTGGCTCTCCAGGATCCATGCTTCATTGCCCCATCCCCCCAGTTGCCTTCATGAGGACTTGAAACCCATTCTCCTTGTCAGCATGGGGAGATTCTTGTCACCTCTCTGCAGCACAACCAGCTGTAAAAAATCGGCCCAATTTTAGCAAGTTGGAGGCCACCTGGCTGGGCTTGTAAGAACAGAGCCAGGTACAGCAATGGCTTGTGAAGAGACGCAATGGCTTCTCTCATCCTGTCAATGTTGCCGTGCTGGATAGCCATGGACCCTGAATCCAAAAGCAGATCCTTTAAAAGTTTCAAATTCTCCATGCAGACATTCTGTATTTGCCATCACATGGATGGTTTGTGGGAAATCTAGGTGAGTTCACACAATATCCTTAACTTTTGGGTAAGTTTATACAACACCTTGAACTTTTGGGTTAAGGAAAGAGAACTGCTATGTTGGCCTAATGTACCATGCCAAAATCTATATAATTCAGATGCTGGCTTAGCATGATGATCTGCTACATACATTTGCACAGGAGAAGGATCCCAACTATTGGAATGTATGAAATGAGACAAACATGTTTTAAGATCCTAGTCCATATTGTCAGGGGCTTTATGGCCAATCAAAGATGGGTCCCCCGCTCCTTCGAGGTGTGTTTGGAGATGCAAGGGAGAAAGAAGCCACTTTTCATCTGGTTCCCTCTGAAGCCCAACATCTTTGCCCCTCCCTGCGGTCAGTGCCAGGCTGAGAGGGGTCCACCTTGCTAAAACTCCTGCAGAAATGCCTGAAAAAACCTGGATGACCTAAACATGATCTGTGAACTTCACCCGTTAATTCAGTTGATGAGTCCACACTGCTCACGAAAGAGGGTTTCTACTGAATCTAGGTTAAAGAGAGAGTTCGCTTCCATGATGGTCAGTGGAGTTTGATTCACTCAGTTCAACCACCTGTGGGACAGTCACACAACACACTTGCAGGGGCTCAGCAACTGATTCCTGCAAAGGGGACTGAGGGGGTCCCACCAATGCTGGGTGTGCTGAGGTTGGCTGAGAGCAAAGAGGATTGCAAACTCCCTGGACTCGGATGAGCTCTCCTAGCCTGCAAGTGCCTGAGACTCGCCTCCTGTGGGGGTTCCTGGCTGACCATCAGTGCTGCCAACCAAAAGGGGGGCCTTGACCTGGACACCCCCCCCAGCATGGAACCCCCCCTTGCTGTGATGTCACTGCTGCTCTCCCACCCTTCTCATCCGCTAGGAGGACTCCTCCCTCCAAGAGACCTTTTCCAACCATGCCTGAGGCTGCCTGAGCTGGATTGGGTAGGGGCTCCACCTGCCTTCCTCTTTTCCAGCACACCCCCTGCCCTTGAAGGAAGGGACATCAACCTCCTGCAGCCCTCCTGGCCTTCCAGGACCCCAACTTCATTGGCCTGTCCACAGCCTTCATGAGGACTTGAAACTCGCTCTCATGATCAGGATTGGAGTTTTCCTGCCGTTTCTATACAGAGGAACTAGTTTTTTAAAAATTCTGCCCCTGTTTAGCAAATTGGAGTCCACTCGGCTGGTTTTGCAAGACTGTAGCCAGACTCAGGAAGCCCCAGAGCCTCAACCGGCTGTGTGTGAAAGTAATCAGAAAGACCACAGGTGACCGGGTTTTCCAGAAGCGGTTTTCCATTGCCTCTTTCCCAGGGCTCTGAGAGGTTGGCTGGCCCAGGTTTACCCAGCTGGCTTTGTGCCCAGGGCAGGTCTAGAACTCATGGCTTCCTGGTTACTCGTCTGATTCCTTGACCACTACACCAGACTGCCTCTGATCATAGCCATACAACTCATTTAACCTGGTCACCTCACCAATGGCTGAATTCACATTTGGAACTTTTAATCATGGTTTATTTTTGGAGGCTCAACCAATGAGTCAGTGAATTATGAATATTAATTTAGCAGGGACTAGCTGAACATTAATTGATAACAGAAATAAGCTGGAGACACTTCTTGTAAGGACCACATTCACACAACATACTTCAGCAGGCTGGGGAAACATTTTTGGCAGACACCCAACCTTAGGTGAAAAGACAGCTCTAGGTGCAGCCTCCGGAAAGCCTGTAACAAACCATGGATGACCCCAGCCACCTTTCCTCCATTTCCCTGGGCTCTCACCTGAGGGAAACCCACAAAGTAGGTGGCCGCATTTCCAACTGAGGTTTCCTCCCCTCTTGGGGTGCAACTAGACTTCAGTGAGACAGGGCAAGCAACATCATGGGTGAGAGAAGCCTTCTTACACATCAGGCTGGCATTCAGAAGCAACAGCCAGAATGGGAGCCCCTGAAGATTTGCTAGCCAGGCAGTGAGAGTGGAAGCTGAGAACTGAACAGTGGGACAACTTTCAAATGATGGACCTGGGATATTGGTCATCCTATGGTCCTCATTGTAAGGGTGGACCTGCCCATCCCATCAGCTCCCACTCCCACTCAACCCCCCCATTCTCCCTTCTAGGACAAGCTGTCCATATTGACATCCCCCCTCCAGATAAGAAACATAATCTATCAACAATTGACCAAGATAAACCAGAACACAGGGACTCAAAACTATAAGCACTTGGAGGTCTTCTGTGGTAGACCAACAAAGCCTCAGAGATGGGATTGTCACAGGAGTTATACCACATAATCATATGTTCATAATCAGAGGAACTGGCACAAGGTCCCCCTAAACCAGGGGTGTCAAACTGCCGGCCCGTGTAGCAGATGCATAATGGCAAAACCGTGTGCACCCCATTGCTGGCAATTGAAAAAAAGTCATGATACATGATACGTGACATTGAGAGTCTGACACCTCTGCCCTAAACCAACACCTGGATGGTTGTGGAAAGAAATCAGGTCACATCATCCAGTACACTGGGTGCTGCCATCATCTCAACTGCAGACCTAACAGCACAATTGTTTTATTTAAACCAAGAAATGTCAAAATTTAATGGCTCTCATTGTATCAGTATGGAAAAACAACACAGAAAGTGTCAAGGAAACTAAAACTTCTACCCATTCTACAATTTTCTCTCTCTGTGCCCATGGTGCTATCCCAGGCTGTAACTTTCCTGCCTCTTAGCCAGCTCTCATGCCAAAAATGATGTTTCTAGAAGAGATGGCAAATGAAATTTCACTCCAGTTACAAGGAATTATAAAATCAGTTCCAAATTAGGATTAATACATGGAAATCTCATTAAAGAGAAAATCCCAGACAGGCCCTACTCTTAACATTAGGCTGGGTTCAAGGATACTGAGGGCTTCCATGGAGATAAAGCACAGGCAGCACTAGAGTTAAGGGTCACCAACCTAGAATGGCACCAAAGTCCATAACTCTGAGTGACCTTCCCTAGCAGCCTCTGGAGGCAACAGACCCCATTGAAGGACAGCAGAAGTCACTTTCCTGGCTGTTGAACTTTCTCCATCCAGCATGACTTTCTGGACATGTCCTAACAGGAAGGACTAAGACCATTACAGAACACTGCCCCAAGGGGTCTATCTGTGACTTTTCGCTAAGGTGCTTTTCTCCAGCTACCCCTCCTTACATGGAAGAAGTTCAGGGTCCCAAGAGCAGAAGCTCCTTCTCACTGCAATCCTCACCCTCCCTGTCTCTGAGACCTCTTCTCCTACGTCTCCAGTGACTGCCCTTGATGTAAACATCAGACTGAAACAACATGGAAGGGATCTTGCCTCAGAAAAGAATAAATATTACAGTTAAGCTTTTTGTGGCTCAAGATATTGGACAGGTAGGATCTTGAATGTACTTTTTTTTCTTTTGGTTTATCGCTGGAAAGCCACAGGATATTCCACCCTGTCAGAGTGCTTTGAATTCTTCTAATTTTTTTTTTTAGAAAGAGGAAGGAGATTGATTCCGCCCCATGAATTATGAACCTTTTGCTTCTGCTTCTACTTCTGGTGCTGCTGCTGCCCCAGCCACTCTCTGGGAAGCTGGGTATGAAGTGCCCACTGAATTTGGACCACCAGGATGGAGAAAAGCCATGGAGCTATTATAGGCCAGGAGATCTTCTCATTGGTATAGTCCTCTCTGCATCAGAAATAACTCCTGCAACATTAGCTTTCAACATGGCTCCTTCTAGTCAGATTCAGACGTAAGTCATGCGATGGAGTTTCATTCCCTCCATTTGCAGTTCTAACACTCTGCTTTTTTTCTTTTTTATTTCACTTACTCCTATATTGCAGGACCTAACTATTTTTTTGAATCTTTCCTTTTGATTTCCAGGGCTTCCCTCTTTTGTCTTGTTTTCTGCGAGAGGCTCAGTCCAAACACACGGCAATTAAAACCTGAAAAAAGTCCACATTATTTTCCTCTCCCTGTTCAATCCTAAATTCATGACTTGAATACTAAATTTTGTTGAAAGTAGTGATTGTTTAAATTTCCACTGCCCAGGTTATTTCCATATTTTTATATCCACTGATTGATATTCTATGCCTGATTTTTATAGGAATAGAGAATGACTTGTTTTTAGAATCACTTTTCTGGGTCAATTATCAATTCCTTTTATGATTGTGCTACTTTAATGATTGAAATATTCTGCAAGCTGTTTACTGGGCTGATGAAAATTAATACTGTTACAAATAGAATGTTTCTAATTTTAATCCTTTTGGGGAACTGTCTCCATCTTTTCTTCTCAACATGTACAATATTAAATGGTGATGGGTGACTATCATTTGCCTCTGATTTTGAATTAATATTAGATTAAGTCTCAGTTAGCTTGTGGGGAAAAAGAGGATTAAAAGTAGAGAAAAGTTATTTAGTTTTTGCTGTTGATGTTAATATTAACATGAGCATGGTTTTACGCTAGTTTACCTAATGAAAAGAAAAGAATACTACGCATGATTTTCAATATTGAAGTGGTTAATAAAAATCACCAGCTCCTGCACAATCGCACACTTGGCTACAACCTCTATGACAACTATTCAAACACACTCGGCACTTCAGATGCCTTGCTTGACATGCTCTCTTCTGGAGAAGCCAATGTTCCCAACTACAGCTGTGGAGGGAAGGACAACCTTTTGGCTCTTGTTGATGGAGCTCTTGAAGACATCTCCATCCAGATGTCAACATTAGGAGGCCCCTACAAAGTCGCCCAGGTATGTGTTTGTTTTTCCTCTATCTGGTAAATTGATGTGCGAGTGATAGATCAAAACCATTTTTTTCTTTGTGGAATTCAATAACTCCTTTTCACTGTGGCCTTTGTAGGCTTCATGACTGGGGATTAAGGTAACAATGGGAGGGAGGAGCAAGGTTCAAAACAGAAACATGACACCATGACACCATCCTGAATGCTTTGAGGGCTTCTGCCACACACTTGTGAAGGTGAGGAGAGGCTCTGTGTCTTCTGCACAATGGCTAGATGTAGCACCCATGGAAAGCTCACATTTGTGTCATGATATTAGCCAAAGCAGTAGTATGTGTAGAAGCACGAGCAGTCTTTAAGCAGATTTGACAATTCTTTTGTCCTGAACTATCTAACTATAAAAAATATCAGTCAGAGGAAATAATGGTTTGCTGCCTCTATAGCATTTGACACAATAAATAAAGAAATATTATGGAAGAAATTGATTGCCTTTAAAATGGAGCTCAGGATGTGGACCCTGCTCAAAGCCCTTTCTACAAGCACTGACAGTGAGAACAATTAATCAGTGGAACAGCTTGCCTCATGAAATTGTGGGTGCTCCATTAATGGAGATTTTGAAAAAGAGGCTGGACATTCATTTGGTCTGGATCTCTTGCTATGGTTCGGGGGTTGAATTAGAAAACCTCCATGGTCCCTTCCATCCCATTTTTGTTCATTTGTTTGAGAGTGTGTTTGGGGCTCAATGGAGCCATGAGAAGTAGGATTGATATGTACCAAATGGTAAGACAAAGATGTTGCCAATATGACATTTGGGTTGCATGTGCTGTTAAGGGGACTTGGCTCCTATTCTCATAATAATTATCTGATTGTGGAGGTTTTCAAAAAGAGATTGGAAATTCATTTTGTCTGGAATGGTATAGGATCACTAGTTATGGGCAGGGATGGACTAGAAGACCTTCATGGTCCCTTCCAAACCAATTACTTTATGTTCTTGTTTGAGAGTGTGTTTTGGGCTCATTGGAACCATGACAAATAAGACTAATTCTTAACATGTGGCAAGTAAAAGTTGCTGCTGATCTGAAATTTGGATTGCATATGCTGTTAAGAGGACTTGATTCTTATAATAATTATCTGATTATGGATAAGTCAAAAATCAAAAGTTATGATCTTTGGAAAATGAAATCATTGCCATATAGGGCGAATAGATGAGGAGGCAACAGAGCAAGTTCACACCTTTCCTTACCTGGGGGAACTTTCTCTCTGACTGGATCTGGGCTCCCTCAACATCAAAGGAGCTCATTTAGAAGGCACAAGTGAATGCACTGTTAAAAGAATGTTAAAAAAATCATAGCTATCCAGCTTCCTTAGCCTAAAGTATGAATTTGAGATTTAATGTAAATCACTTCTAGAACAAATCCCGTCACATCATCTGAGAAGTATCTTGAGGATGGATAAAAGGACTTCAGCTGCTGCTGTGAGAGCTGAACTGAGAATTTATACAATTTATAAAATTAGGGCATGTATTTTTTTATATATAAAATTAATGCTATGGAAACGGTCAGAGTCCCCAAACTCTGCTAGAAAAAAACAAATTTCAATTAAAAAGTTCTTGAAGTTTATAACTGACTAATTATATTAGGAACTGTGGTCTCCCTGTCTTTTTACAATTGAAGAAAAAAAATCTTAAAAAAATGTTGCACAAACAATCCAAGATTTTCAAAACAAGGAAAAATATAGCCATCCTCTGTAAGGTTGGTTGGCACATTGAAATGCAACAGCTGCTACAAACTTACCTTCCAAATTGACAAATATTGACTTAAATCTTCCAAACACCTTACAATGAATATACTTGTATTTGTAGAGCTCTAGAGATAGAAGACATAATACATCTATCATTATGAGTGTCAATTATATAAGAAAGAGGGAGATCAAAATCTTTCTATAGAGAAATAACCTATTGGGATCCTAATATTAAAAATCAACATATTTCCTCTGTGTTCAGAATTCAAAAGTTATATATAATAAAGCCCTTTTTGGAAAGAAATTATAGTCCAATTGTGGTAAATTCTGGGGTCTCAGGTAAATTCTCATTCTTTATGCTTCTTCTATTGCACTATTTTTTTAATTCTACATTTACATGTTATTTTGTTAATGTTCTGTCTTTTACATTCTGTATCTTGACATGGCCTAATGTCTAATCAACAAGAAACTGTTGTAATATGTGCATGGGAAAAATGTTGGATTCATTAAAAGCTAAAAATTGGGACTTGGTAGGACCCCAAATATAACACAGAATTCTTCATTGTTTTTTCAGGTCAGTGATAGAATTGCTTCAGAGGCTCTGAGTGATAAAAGTCAATTCCCTTTTTTCCATCCGATGCTCCCCAAAGAAGGGATCCAGTACCCAGCAATTATCCAAATTCTCCTCCATTTTGGATGGATCCTGATTGGTCTCTTTGCTCCAGAAACCGAGAAGGGAGAGAATTTCATGAGAACTTTTACTCCAATTCTTCTCAGGAATAGAATTTGTGTTGTTATATCACAACGATTCTCAACTACTGGACATACAGCACCCCTCAGGGATGCCCTCTCAAAGTGGAGTCAAGTCAACGTCTTTGTTCACTTCATAGAACTTGCTTCTATTTTGGACAGAATTCTTTCTTTCCATTCAACATTTGAAGGTTTGCCAGGACCCATTGAAGGGAAAGTCTGGATCATGACAGTGGCTGCAGTATATTCAATGAAAAAGAATAGGCATCTCAAGCACATCCATAGTATCTGGACCTTTCCTTTTCAGTGGAAAAAGAGTTGGACAAAAGATGATGCCTATAAAGATCCTTTCTTTGTGAAGCATGAGTTTCAAGATGAGTATTTTCACTGTTCCGTTTCAAAACACACTTTTTCTGTCAAAGGCCAGAGAAGATGTATCCAGAAAGCACCACTGGAGACCAAAGAGAAAAAAAATACAATGTGGATCCTAAATCCAGGCATTACTTACAGTGTCATTAAGATTCTGGGCCACGCCTTAAGTGCTGCATCCAAATCCCAGAGGAGAAGGAAGAAAGGAGAAGAGAAGTTGGGGGCTCCAAGGCTGCAGCCATGGAAGGTATGGGGTCCCAACAAGGATCCATCAAACTAAATTCCTTTTCAAGGTCTTTTGTGCTCTCTGGGTTTCGTTGTTTAAGATCTTAATCTTCTGTACAACATCTCCTACTTATTGGAAGAGTGCTGCATCCTCCCTTCAACAACCAAGACCTTTTAAATATTCGAAAAATAGTTCCCAGACTTTTTCTGATTTTAAGATCCTGTAAACCAACATGGCTCTTCTGCTTGATGTCTTTCCTCAAAGATAAAAGCAGTTCCATTGATTTCTTGACTAAGACTTGTGTAATGTCTTCTGCAAGTGAGATTCCTTCAAGAGAACCTTGTATGATTCCACAGGATCATAAATGACATTATCATCAAATAATATGTTTATTATCATATCATTAAAATATTACTACCATTTTATTATAATCAGTAACTATTCTACATATAGAATAACTACAAATGAAATCTTAATACAGATTGTAGCTACCATTCATTAATTTATGCAATCATGTATCAAGTACTAGATGCTAAAAAATAGTTAGTTTCCTATTGAATTTTACTTATGCTCCTCTCTCTTTCACAATTTTTTTTTAATTTTCTGGAAGCAGGGAATTTTTTAAAGGAGATCAAAATAACTTTGTCCAAGTGTTATTATAATTTTTGCATCACAAAATCATGATTTATCTACTTCCTTTATTAATGAAAATATGGACGAAACCATGACCAAGGTCTAATTATTTTTCATAACTCCCCAATTTTATTAGTAAGATTGAAAATTATTTGAGTACAATTTTTGAGATAGTTTTCTCCACTTAATTATCTCATACCATCCAGCACTCAATGAACTAGATCCCCATTCATGACATCATGAAGCATTTTGTTAATTATTTGCTAAAAACCAATTATACTACCAGCATTCACACGGTCTCTTAAGAAGTGTAATGATATGTGGGAATGAATTTGAAGAACCAGAGAAAGAGAACCAGAGAAAAAACTCAGAAAAGGTCCTCCCCAATTTTTAGATGATGAAAAATTTGTACTTTCACACTTTCAAGATTCTGTTAATGTAGCCTTACAATAAAATAGAATCAGTTCATCTGGTCATTTTTCCTATCTCCTCTACATGAATGAAGATTAGCCTTGTAACTTTCTTCTTAACAAATCCTTGCTTTCTGGTAATCACACTATTGTTTGCAAGGAGTTTATGAATACTCTAGTTATTTGGGGTTTTTCTTCAATTGATTTGTGACTTTCCTAAAATGTTTCTGTCAATTATATATCCTCACTACGGTTTTTGGCAATATACTGTATGGTTGAGAAGTATTACTGAAACTTTGTTCTTGAGTTTTGAAGATATTGGCAACACTTGTTCTCCCAATTCCCAATTCTGGAAGGTTAAGCAACAGTACAAGAAAGATTCAAATGTAAAAAGACCATATGAAATTGCTTTTTAAATTCCTGGATGTTTCCATTCTAGTTCCATCCATTTCTAAAGAAGAGGGAGTTGTACAATCTTTCCCTGCTGGAAGTGTACTTGGATCAGAATGGAGATGTAGCAGCAGATCTGCAGATCATTAGTAGGGTGGTTCTCCCCAAGGAGGATCCCATCAACAAGCAATTGGGGACTTTTGAAAGACAGAGACTTACAATCAACCAAGATGCTTTGTCACAGTTAAAGTTGCTCAACAAGGTGGGGAAAATATTGATATTTTTTCTCTTTTTTCCAAAGCCTTTTCAAGTGGGCTAAACCCAGTCAAAAAAGTGGTTAACCTTCACTGAGAATTGAATGTGTGGAGTAAAACCTCTATAATTTTCTTAGGCAGATAAGCATGCTTCAGTTCTATTGACCAAGGCTTTCTTCTGATGCTGTTGTCATATGTCTGCTTAACAAAACACTTCAAAGGACTTTCAGGCATTTTTTTAACCTAAAAAGACTTTATTAGTGTTGCAGAGATGTCAGCACGGCATGGTGGAATGCTAAGATCTGAATTTCCCTTCCTTTGCACATAACATTCCAGGCATTTCCCTCCCCTATTTTGGGGTCATGATTCACATCTTCCAATTAACTTGGAGGGCAAAGATTCACTTCCGTTTCTTTTCCCCAGGCTTTCCTTATATTCTCCTCCCCTTTTGCTGTCACTTGATTTAACTCTAAAAATACCAGACAGTTCTGCAGATATTATCAAAGCAAGAATATTCAATATTAGCAGCGTTGACAGCTGTCATGCTGAATCCTGTTGTAAGCTGATCCAAAAAGAGATATGGGGTGATTATTGTTTAGGACCCAAATCATTGCCATTTAGTGTCCCTTCGGTAGTTTAGAATAACCAGTGCTTTTTTTGGGGAAAAAAAAAAGGGTGCCAGAACTCACACACGTCATACAACCCGCCTTGCCTACCCTACAAGGTTCTATCCAAAAAAGGTGCTGGAACTCCGTTCTGGGCATTCTATGAGAAAAAAAGCCCTGAGTATAACCATAAAACTGGTGAGACAGGGCCTCATACGCTGGAGATTTTGGTGTTAATAGCTTCAGGTTCACTAGTTTTTTGTCTTCAAATATCAAAGATGAAGGCAATTCTGTTGACCAGTCCCTGAGTTCTGATTTGGACTGAATCCAATGAAGTGGAATCAAGAGTGGATGGAGGTCCTGTTGGTCCAATAGTTAAATAAGCTTCATCTTGCCTTGATTGGAGTCAGGGGTCTCCCAAAATTGCAGGCTCAGAGTCTGGGGTGCTTTTAATCAGCTGAGAACATGCTTATAGCTGCCTCTCTGTAACCCCACTGGGATAGTAGAATTTATGAAGGAGGTCCAAGGCTTTCAGTTCACATGAAATAATAATGACTGGTCTGATGTGAGCTCCTTTATGGATCGATTGATTAAATTTATTTGATGCCCATCTCACCATGATAATGGCTTGAAAACTGAAGTATTGAAGCATCATTTTGGTGCAAAAAAATCTTGATATCAGAAATAATAAGGGACAAATTCGAGGGAAATATTACTTAGATTTGGGCATTGGCTTGTAAGAGTGCACTTCATCTGAAAATTCCTTGAATGCAACTGTTTATCTTGATTGTTAGCTGCCTTAGGACACATTGAGAGGATACAAATCAAACTAATAATAAATATGTGTGTATTTCCCTGTCAGATTGTGTCACTTAATTGTATTCTCTCAACAGAAAGGACCTTGTGTTGGATATCTTGTGTTGAATATCCCTTTCACACATAAGGCTCACACTCATGACCCATGTGGTGCATCAAGTGATCCATGACTCACCCTTATTGAGGGACACATTCTCATGACGTCACCTCCATCTCACCTCATTATAGTTTTAGAAGATAGTCAGCCAGTTTTAGTTTTAGTTCACCAGCATGAAAAACATATAAATTGAACAAATATATATACAAATAAAGATCATCTTTAGAACTGACAGCCGTTATTTCTAAAGAAATTTTCCTTTTTATCTTAATTGGGAGATAATTTTGGACTGCTTTAAAAGGGAAGCAGCTTTGCAATGTTTTGTGTACTCCAGAAGAATCCTTTCAAGATCCTACTGGTCAGAAGTTATTTTCTTCATCAGAGTTTTATTCTATTTCAATAAATCTAATGGAATAAAAATTAATAAATCTTTTATGATAAACTTCACTCCAAAATCAGTATTTCTGGATATCTTATTTTAAATTCAAGCATGTATGAAGAATGGAGGAATGCATGTTAATTCCACTATGAGGAGGAACCCACCGGTTGCCACTTAATGGTTAAATGTTTTCTCAATTTCATCCCTCCAAACTTTGTTAAGTAGAAAGTTACTTTATTGTAATCTGATAAATCAGAAAAAAAAGGGAGGAACCGAATGAGGCATCTGCCTGCAATTGTCTCTCCTGCAGCCATTTGGAAGTGGTCAGAGATTTCATATTTACCTATGTGAAGCCAAAAGACGACTTTGCTGATGTTCATGTCTACCTCCGTCTTACATGGATGGTGAGTCCTGACATATTTTCTGTGGCATTTCTTCTTTTTCTGTTTAGTCTCTGCCTCAGTCTAAATGTGTGGAAAAATGCCACCCTGGATTTGTCAAGAAGGCTCGAGAAGGAGAGCCATTTTGCTGCTACGACTGCATTCCTTGTCCAGAGGGGACCATCTCCACTCAGGAAGGTGGGTGACACCACAGGGAAACTTTGATCAATATGCATGTTAAAGACACATGTAAGTTTGATTGTTTGGTTCTCTGTTTTAATGGTGTCCAATTTCTTCCCTAAATGGAATTTATAAGAAAAATAACTTGAATGATGAGATACAAAGAAGGATGTTGTGGATTTCATGGGAAATCTCTTTCATTTCACAGTTTGGATGTTTCTGTCCATATTTATCTTTCTTAGAAATATCTGTAATTCTTTGTAACTTGAGGAATGATTTTAGATCAATGGGTTTTCTTTACCTAAACCAACTTCACATTACAGGCTGATAGATGCATTGATCAATCATTCATTTAATCAGTTAATCTTTAGTAAGATCATATATCCTTATAAGTTGAAATATCTAATTGGGAGGAACAATAGAGGGAGAGATGTTGGGTTAAAGGAACAATGAAAACCAAACAGAGAATTCAGCATAAAATCATCAAGTAAATATTTTCTTTCCACCTTTTCTTATCTTTCCAATTGTCTTTCTTGTTAAATACTGTACTGTGATATAACAACAACAAAAATAAAGAATATAGTCATGGTCCTGAAAGGAAAAAAAGTTTTAACATGCAGTGTTGGGATTAAAATGAGCAAAAAGAAGGGGGAAACAGAAAACTAATAAAAGAACAATCTACTAAATATCTTTTGAAACCCAGGTTGAATTTGTTCTCTTTAAAATGATTGCCAAATCGAGAGAATATGGAAACATATTGCTTCATCTTCTCATTTTTACAGGATAAAAATAAAGATAACACACTCAGTTCCTGCTGTTGAATTCATTTATGAATTAATCTTCCTTAAGATTTTTTTTTTTCAAATTTATTTATCAAGTTTATATGGCTATTTCACACAAAGTGACTCTTGGTGGAATACAATTAAACCAATAATAAGAATTAAAACATTGAAGTATAAATGCTAAGAAAGCAAGAGAGGAGTACATCAAGATGCTACCAACCATGCAACCTGCACATGGGGCCCTGTTACCAGGGGATCCCCAGGACCATTGAAATAATCACATTTGAAGGAATTTCTAGAAGTCCTAAAAGTTAGGAGACACTCTCAATTTCAGGATAGTCAATGGATTTTTTTGTGAAGGGGGCTGTAGAACCTGTCCTGAAATAGTCAGTTTGGCAACCGATCTCAAGTGGTTCTCCATGGATCCAGCCATGTTAGACAAATTTATCCTCTCTCCAGTATTTTGGGAGCAGTGTTTTGAGAGCATGGTTGGTGGCTCAATCATCAGTAACTGAGTTTAAACATTTTTGGGATGTTTAAACATATGTCCATCGTCGGATTTTTAAAAAAAAAAATGAAATAAAATATTAAATAAATAAGAAAACAAAAAACTCTAAGGGCAGACTGCATGCAGCACTAGGTCTTTTTCTGCCATCAGTTTTCTGTTTCTATGTTTTTATCCCAGACTCATAGAGTTGCTCTTGAAAACCACCTGGAATTTTTAAAACGGTCCAAAATGCAAAGGCGTGCACAGTGTTGAGTTTCTGTGTGTTCTTCCATAAGACAACCCTATTGTGCAGGCTCCACAGAATCCCAGTTTCTTTCCAGGTGCAATTAAATTCACCTTTCAAACCCTCCATCAGACAGAAACAGAGTATCTTCAGGGTTTCCTCTCCTTGAGGATAACTCCTTGTCCCACCAGAGCAGATTGGCATGCAAACAATCTATTCCCTAAAAGATTCCCATTTTATGGATCTTCTTTTAATTTTATATTTTTGTTGTTGTTGTTCTTTTTACAGTTGTGTGTATTGGGGATTTTTTTGTTGTTGTAGTTTAAGTATATTCCATTTACTGAGACTTTTCTGTCTCTCTCTGAATCACATCTTATCCAAAGTTTTTTCTTGAAATTTGAAAGACTATAAAAGAAATATTACTTTCTTTTCTCAGATACCAAAAAATGCACCAAGTGCCCAGATGATCAATATCCAACTAAGAACCGAGTCCAGTGTATCACCAAAAGAATCATCTTCCTGTCCTATGAAGAACATCTCAGCATCATCCTCATCTCCTTTGCTCTACTCTTGTTCCTAATCACAGGATTTGTTTTAATCATATTCATTAAATACCTTGAAACTCCTATTGTCAAAGCCAACAATCGGGATCTCTCCTACATCCTCCTGGTCTCCCTTCTGCTTTGCTTCTTATCCTCCTTGTTCTTCATTGGCCAACCAAGGAAAGACACCTGCCTTCTCCGACAAACGGTGTTCAGCATTGTCTTCTCAGTAGCTGTGTCGTCTGTGCTGGCCAAAACAATCACTGTAGTGCTGGCATTCCTAGCCTCAAAACCAGGCAATACAGTGAAAAGATGGTTGGGGAAGAGCTTGGCCAACTCCATCATCCTTTCTTGTTCTACTGTCCAAATTCTCATCTGTGCCATGTGGTTGGGAGTTTCTCCCCCATTTCCTGATTCTGATCTGCACTCCCAGCCTGAAGAGATTATCCTTCAGTGCAACGAAGGCTCTGTCATCATGTTTTATGTTGTCCTTGGCTATATGGGCTTCCTTGCTGCCATTTGCTTCACTGTGGCTTTCCTGGCCAGGAACCTTCCTGGAGCTTTCAATGAAGCCAAGCTGATCACCTTCAGCATGCTGGTCTTCTGCAGTGTCTGGATTTCCTTCCTCCCCACCTACCTGAGTACTAAAGGAAAATACATGGTGGCTGTGCAGGTCTTCTCCATCTTGGCCTCCGGTGCTGGACTGTTGAAATGCATCTTCTTTCCCAAGTGCTACATTATCATCCTGAGACCAGATCTAAACACTAAGGAACATCTAATGGCAAAATCAGGGGAATGATTGTGAAATTGTTTCTTAGGCTGGTAACATCTAGTTAGCCATTATTATTGGTTATAATTGGTTATAATAATCACAACTGCTATATCTTCTTCTCTGTCTCCAGGAATATTTGAAATCTTAAATAGTGTTCCACTTTCTCCATTTCTAAAACTGGCACAGCACCTTCTAGGTTTTGATTTGCTTGTTCTAATTTTTCATTTTCTTACATTAGTACTTCCATTTTTATGTCAATATCATCTGATTTATTTTTCATCTTCTGAATTCTTTGTTCATTTTTAACAATCATTTGCTGATGGGCTTCAAATTGTGTCTTTATGGCCAACATTTGTTTGTTTAATTTATCAAAATTACTTTTTGTCTCTTCATGATTTCTCTGTATTGATTCTTGAATTAATTTTAATGTGGTTTGCATCTCAGTTTGAGCAGTGCTTATTTTCTCATGCTGCAACATTGTTTCAATAGATCCCTGGCTTGTTGGGTTAGATGTTCTGACAGAAGGTGCAGAGGAAGTTTATATTATAAGTCTAGTGAGATTTGATGTACTCATTTTTCGAGCCAACTATCTTAGGCTAAAACCCAAACCGTGAAAAGAGCCAACTACTTTAGGCTAGATACAAATTCTCAAGGAGAAAAAACAAGAGAAAAAAAGAGAAAAAAGGAAAAAAAGCCAACTGTCTTAGGCTAAAACCCAACCATAAAATCGAGCCAACTACTTTAGGCTAAATCCAAATCCTCCAGTCAAATCACAAATATAAAATGCCCGCTGTATCCAAATAATTCCTGTTTTAGTTATATCTAAAGTCAACAGATATAATTCTAGAGTATCTTTCCTCATGCACAGTCATATAAGGGCACTTTGTTTCCACCAGGTGTTGTTTCAAGGTAAAACACTTTTCAAATTCTTTTATCATTTGGTATTACTGTAGTATCTCCTTTTACCACTAGATGTCCTCATACACTGTATTGTCTATATCGGTTTTAAAAGATTGTTAAAACGTTTTCTTTTAAAGTTCTTTGGAATTTATTTACCCTAGAAATTAAATCTAAAAAGATTTTCCACGTCCTGTAGGTTAAGCAGTTTTTTTTAAGTCGATCTAAGTTCCATTTTTAAGTATTCTTTTATATTTCTTAAATTCTTTCCCCCTCTTGTAATTGCTCGCCACTTTTACCTCTCTTCTCCCCTAGTCCTTCTGGGGTCTTTACTTTGTAGATTTTTCCCTATCAGGGGATCAATATTTCTGAGTCCTTAAGGAAAAGGAATAAAAAACAGGCTCACCTAGTTTCAGCACGCTGTTGACAATCAGCTCCTCGCTTTTTTTTTCTGGCTGATGGTGACTTGGGCTGCCTGTGATTACCAGGAAACCTTTCTTCCGTCTGACCGTCTGGTCCAGACTCCCGAAGCTTCCCTCCTTCTTTGTTACTCCTCCAGGGCAACTTTACGACTAAGGAGGGAGGAAGGGAGGTGGGTGGGTGCTGGGTGTGAATGGGGAGGGAGCCTCCCTGGCTTGTGAGGGGCTCAAACCGGCTCCAATCCTGGAGAGACCACCAGCTCCAGCAGCTTCCCAGCCACGGAAGAGGCTCTCCAGGGGAAGCAGGAATAGGGGGTCTCTGAGGGGTCCCCCCCATCTGGCAGGGCTTAGAGAGATTGAGGAGAGGGCACTGCCCCTTCCCCTCCCTGGGATCTGCCCACCCTCCTCTCAAACTGGTTCTGGCTTCGGGCCTGTTTGGAACGTGGCTCAAGATCCCAAAACAAACAAACTCATTTGGAATTCCAGCAACAAATTTTATTTCAAAAGAAGTCTTTGCAAAGGCTTGGTGAGCTGAAACAGATGGAGGAGTCCAGCCACACCTTCAAGAGCTGTTTCACACATTTTTATATCCTACCCCCGAGGCAGACTCCCCCCTCCCCTATCGCACTCAACACCCCTTCCCTAATCATCCGATAAACTATCCGGACCACCTAAAACCACTGTCCTCCTTTCCCCACATTCCAGGAAGCCCCGTTGTGCACATCCTATTTATCACCATCTAATTTTCTGTTAACAAAGCTCAATTCTTATAATTATCTCTATATTTGTTTGTGGTTATACCTTTGCTACCTTAAGCTCTAAACTATATCCTCAGTTTTTCTGTTTCCTCTTCTTGCAGTTTTAGTTAGCTATCAACATCTGCTTTTCTTATTTGTCTGAAATTATGACTTTCAGGTGGCTTCTTCTATCCACCTTTAGACTCATTAGAGATTTCTGATTACTAATCTACTCCTTTCAGGCCTAAACTAGGCAGGATGGTCAATCTGGAGGCAGCGGAGGCCTCAATCCAGGGAGGGGGAGGGGAGAAGGGGTGGGGACTCTCCTGAGGGGCAGGAAAGAGGAGGAGGAAGAGGAAGGAAGAACTCCCGGGTTTTCCTACAATCTAAATTTTATTCTTTTATAGCAAAGGGAAGGGAAGGGATTCGGAGGAAGAGTGATGCAGATGAAGCTGCTGTGGGTACAAAGCAGAGAGAGATTTGGGTGTCTGGACTGACAGGAAGGCCCAGAGTCCTGGAGGTCAGTCTAGATGGTCTCCCTCCCTCCCTCCCTCCCTCCCAAGAAAGGGAGGCCCTGAAAGGAAAGCCAGAGGGGTCTCTGCAGGAGAAACTCCAGGCTGCCATTCTCCTCCTCTCCCTAATCTAAAATCTTGAGCCTCCATTTTTCAGAGGTTCCAAGAAAGACAGAAATACATCAGCTACTGAAAAAAAAATATCCTTTCCCATCAGGAATCAGGAAGGAGGGCAGGATTAATTCATGAGTGCTGAAGAAAAAGAGATGAGGAAGAAGATTAGAATATAAACCTTCAGGGTAAATAACATATTATTATTACAGCCTCCCCAGGAAGACCCACACTGCAGGGGGGTGGTTGATAGGCAGGGAAAGGATGAGGGAGAATCCCCCCCCTTTCAGGGAGGAAAAGGATGCAAAGGACCAGCGATTCACCTTCAGGGGCTGATGGAATTTTCTCTAATTGGCTTAATTAGGGAGTTAATCAAGATGAGGCCTCCCCCCCAGACGTTTCATATTAACAAAGATGATAGGGCCAGGATGGGGGAGGGGTGGAAGCAAAGCTAGGTGTCACTTTGCCAGGAATTGTGTGAAATGTCACAAGGAGACTTCCCTTCTCTTTTGCAATTTCCCAAAACCTGGAAACCTCCTGGGCCAGATTTTAGTGTTTATGTGTGTGTGTTTGTTTTTCATTGCACTGTTTTCAGGTCTCTGTAATGAAAAACTGCCCAAAATTTCAAAAATTTGTGTTATCCACATCTAGGTTGTTTTGTTCGGGCACATTTTTCTTTTAAAGGAACAATTAACGAATGTTAAAGAAACATCTATAACTTGGGGAGAAACTCACCTGCAGGAGGCTGGATGGGAATTGCTGGAATGAGAAAAAGACCCAATCAGGATCCTTCGTGGGATGGAGGACTCGGGGGGGGGGCTCTCTATCGATAGCCCATAATAGGTTGCAAGATGATCACTTATACAGTAGACCCTCAAAGAACAGAATTTCCCAAGCAAATCTCCAAGGGGGCCTCCTTGCCATCTTCTAAGCTTGCTGAGAGGCCTCCCCTGGATGGTCCCCTCCCCACAATTTCTCATCCAGCCCCCCAGACTCACCTTTCTTGCTCTTCAGGTAAAGGGAGAGCCCCATTGCAAAGAAGATCACCCCGATCACGGCTGCCACGATCCCTGTCCAGAGTTTGCTCCTGGCAGAATTGGAGGATCGGGGCTCTGGGGAAGGAGAAGGAGCCTCATTGAGCAGGAGGATCAGGGCCAGCTTCCCCCCCCCAGGAGGGTCCATCCCAGCTTCCCCCACAGGAAAGGTCTCTCCCCCTTCTCAGGGCAGGAGGGGGGTCCCCAGAGGGGGAGGGAGGGGCTCACCCCACTGGACGGTGATCGGGGCCTCCAGGCTGGCATGCTCCACCTGGCAGGCATAGACGTCCCCCCACTGGGGCTGGGTCTCCAGCATCACCTGGAGCTGGTAGGTCCAGTCTCCGTTCTGGAGCTCGTCCCCAAAGGCCACACCCTCCTCCTCCGGGCGCCCGTTCTTCAGCCACCGGATCTCAATCTTCACGGGGTAGAAGCCCCTCGCAATGCAGAGGAGGATGGTGTTAGGGGAAGCGGGGTCCAGCTTGGTGGGGGAGATGGATACGGTGGGCTTGGCTGGAGGGGGGAGGGGTAGGGGGAGAAGGGACATGAGGGGGAGACACAGGAGGGACCAGAACAGGAGATCAAGTTGGTTAGTTCAGGCCAAGAGCCCTTTTCAGTCCTGAAAATAGTATTTGTTTTAAGTCATTTCCAAAGCAAATTAAAGCAAGAAATTAAATGGGATCCTGAAAGATGGAAAAACATAAATCGTTCCTGGTTGAGATCAGTTTTCATCATCAAATTGCACAAGACCAACAGAAATAAATACTGGAAACGCCCCGGAATGGAAGGAATTTCCTGCCAGATTTGGGGGAGACAGAAAGAGACCCAGAAGACGGGGAAGACACACAGCATGTTTTGGAGAATTGCAGGGATCCCATTCAAGAGAAAACCACATTTTTAAAAAAATACGTAGAATACCGGAACATTTATTTATTTATTAAATTTGTTTGCCACCATCTCATGATAAAATAACTAGGCAGCTTACAGCAGGGCTTTTCAACTGGTGGTATGTGTACCACCTGTGGTACATGAGCACATGACAGATGGTATGCTGTCCTGCCCAGCCAAGTGTAGTGGGGGAGGGAACGAGCCAGCACAGGCAAGGACTTACTGTGAGAGAGTCCTCTGGAGCTGCAGAGTGGCTGGGGGGAGGCAAAGGCCCCAGGCTCACTTCTGGTTCACCCCCCTCCCCCATGAGAAAGGAAGAAGAGGGCACAGAGACAGGAGATGCTATAAAAGGAGGCAGTTTGGGTCGGGAGAAGGAGAGAGAGGAGGTGGAGTCAGCTCTAGCTGCACAGAATGGAAAGAAGGAGGAGGGTGGGGAGAGAGGAGAGGAGATCAAGCAGGCCGGCCACAAGTGGATCTAAAACTTCTGTAGCAGCCACCTGTGCTGGCAATAACCAAGAGGCAAGGAACATAGGGAGGAGGGGTTGCTCTCCACAAGGAATGAAGAAAGGCAGCAATGAAGAAAGGCTGGAGGTGAGGCAAGGAGGGAGATGGAGAGTGGAAGGATTCTTTTGTGCTTTTGTGACTTTGAAGTTCTAGGATTTGTGCAATGGGGGCTTTGTTTTCTTAAGGAGTGTTTGGCAATTTCTATTTGGCTGATGGCTGATGTCTCGTGTTAGCTTCCATTGCTCTGCTATTGTTAGGTGTAACATTTGCTGCAAGGGATTTTGAAGTATTTTTCTCCTGAATGGATTTTGCCTGTAGCAGTCCTTTACTTAGGAATGGAGCCATTTGGGGAGGCCATACTTACTACATTTTTTTTCTTTCTTTAGTGCGCACTGGGCTCCTTAACTTTCCTTTCTAGCCAGTAGCTAATTCTTAAAGGGGAATGCGCCTTTTTAAGCTATTTCCCTCAATGGCTTGTCTTTTCTGTCTCTGGAGGCTTTTCCTTGTTCAATGAATACATGGAAGAAGGGAAATAGGGGGGTTCAAATTCTTCCTCCAGAAGGAGATGGGAATGAGAAAGAGGGAGGTAGGGAAGGAGGGAGGGAGGGAGGGAGGGAGGGAAGTCCCGCCATAGCACTTGGTCACCTGCCAATGACTTTGCTTGTCAAAAGGTTGCCAAAGGGGATCACATGACCCTGGGACACTGTGACCATCATCAATATGAAATCCGTTGCCAAGCATCCAAATATAAATCACATGACCTTGGGCATGCTGCAATGGTCATAAGTGTGAAAATGGTCATAAGTCATTTCAGTGCAACTGCAACTTTGAACAGGTTTTTTTTTTTGGTCATCAAGTGTTTGACACCTTGCTAGGTGGTACTCGAATACTGCCATATCCTAAAAGTGGTACAGTCGGTGAAAAGGTTGAAAAGCCCTGGCTTACAGCATTAGAACATTAAAATCCTAACAGATAAATATTTCTGTAGCAATCAAAATGGAATTCCCAGTCAAGATAAAATTATAGTTAAAAGATGGGGAGGAACAGGAGGTGTGAGGGGGGAGGGGGGATTGCCTCTGAATTCAACAACTACCTCCAGTGTGAGGCTCCCCATGAGGACCCCCTGATTTTGAGCCAGATTTCGCCGAATCTGTACTTGAACCTTTGGTTCTTTCCTGCCCAGGTTTTCCCCCCCCCAACCTCTCCCTGCAGCTTCCGGCCTCCCTCCCAGCCCCATTTCCCCAGGGGAAGGAGGTGGGGAGGGGTCCGACCCTCCTGCCTGGGATGGGGGGGCAGGGAGGGGTCTAGGACAACTCAGCCAACTCAATGCAGCACAAAAGTTACACAATATGGAAGAAATGGAGAAAGAGAATCAGGAAATGAAGGAGGCCGAGGGAGGAGGAAAATGAAATGTGAAGGACAAAAATTTAAAAAACATTTTAGAAATTATTTTAAATAATTAAATAAAATTGTTGAATTGTCCCGCAGTGAATTGCCCCATTCCGGACAGGGAGGGGGGAAAGGATCTGGGGGGGGGAATCTTGGGGAAAGAGAAGGTGGGGGCAGTTGGTGGCTGAGGAGATCAAGCAGATCCCAGGATCACAGAAGAGCCTTGGAAGGGATCCCTCTTGATCTCCTTCAGCAAATGGCTCAACTCTTGGGTGGATTAATGGGGGGGGCTGAGTGAGCCCCCCAAGAGGGTCCTTCTTAGATCCACTCCAGATCAGAGAAATTTTGCGAACAACATTTCTCTCCGTTGAGGGATTCTCTTATGAACAGCTCATTATATAATGTTTAAGAACATGCAATTTTTAAAGGTTTGGTTATTTGTAATTTAATCCTGGGATCTGGTCGGGATTTTTTTATGAACAGTTAATTATCCTCCTAGTTTTGCAGGGAAGAATTTAGGAGTAAAGATGAATTCCAGACTGAATATGTGGAGAACAAAATCTGTATCGGTTCCCCTTAAATATTCCATAATTTCTGGAAGGAGCAGATGCCCAGCATCTCCCCATAAAATGCCTTTTTCTCTTGGGATTTGGTGATTGTTCTCTTGTGGAAGAAAGACCTTATTTAATTCTTTGGTAGCCTATTATTTTGGGAGACCCTGACAACAACAAATGGCAACAACCGCAGATGAAACACTGGTTTTGCACTATGAAACCTTATCAGTTGATGGAAATAAATAATAATAATATAAACAAATAAAACTAGAACAACAAACGTAGGCAATTTGCCAGGAATCTGGAACAGGGAACTAAACAATCCGAGGCTTCAGGGCTGAACGAATGCCTGAAATTCAATTTTAATGTTTGTGGGTGTTTTTTGAATCTTTTCCCCCAAATGAGGAACCTTCCCAGATACGAAGAGGGAAGCGATTCGGCTGCAGGTGAGGCCAAGTCTGTAACCAAAAAGGGGGTTTCAGGGGGGGCTTTTTTCCCAGACCCCCAACATTGGATGACCAAATGACTCTGAATAAAGGATAAAAAGAACTGAAAGAGGGACAGGGCACAGCAGACGAAAGAGCCTTCCCTGATTCCCTTTTTCCAAAAGTTTGGAAGTTCACTTTTTATCCTAAAATCCCAAAGGCCCCAGAGGTGAAGGGAGCCCCTCCCCTACTCCTGGCCTTCTGGAAAGGGGTGAACAGGGGGCTCTGGGGCTTTGCTTGGGGGGGGCAGAGAGGAGGAGGCAGCCGTGGGGCTGGTCAGCCTCCTGAAGCCCCCCCCTTTTCATGAACTTTTATCACTGGATTTGAATCGTTCCTGCCTTTTAAATCTTAAATTCTATAGATTATTTTGGTGGTTTTATATTTTATGTGTACATCAAGCAAAGTCCTTCTGAGAGAGAGAGAGAGACGGTTTTAAAAGCTGATAAGTAAATCAATAAAGAAATATTATTGATTTATTAATATAAAATATTATATTGAAATATTACATAGCATATAGATTATATTGAAATATATCTATATATTGGGCAAGACATTGTTGTATTCCTCCCCCCCCAAAAAAATATAATATTTGGTATAATATTCTGGAAAGAATTTTTTGGGACAGGGGAAACTTTGGACCTTACGAAGAGGAGGCAGAATTGTTGTAGAATTTCAAACTTTTTAATGGTAATTTATTTTTTAACCTTATTTTTATACATTTTTATTTAGGGCTGATGTTATATCCTACTACGCCATCCAGATCCCCGCTTTGAGGGAGGGGAAGGGATTAGGAGTATCAATAAATAGCAATAAATATGAATAAATACCAATGAATAAATTTCGTAGATCGGAGAGCACAGAATAAAAAAGGGGCAAATCTTTCTCCTGGAGAGTTCTAAGAAATGAAAGGAAAAGGGGGGTCCCTGCATTCCCCCCCATGGAATTCCCCCTCCCCCACTCACCTCTCCGGCCAACCATCTGACCGGTCTTGGCTGTCTCGTAGTTGTGCCGGCAGAAGCGATCCACTTGGGCTTTCTTGTACTGCATGAAGGCCTTATCGCTGTTCCACTGGTCCGCAATGGGCTGCCCCAACGGAGTGACGGCCACGTATTTCCCGAGGTCGCTGTCGTAGTAGTCGATCTCCTGCCGGTCGTAGAAGTCCCGGTCCAGGAACCGCACCCGCTGCGTCCCGTTGGAGAAATGGCACTCGGACTTCCACTGGAGCAGGAAATGGGCTGCGGGGGGAGGGGGGGGGAGCAGAAAGAATAAAGCCCTCAGGAGGGACTCCAGGGCCCATCGTTCCCAGCGGCTCCTAGAGGAGGGGCGGAGGGACGGGAAGGCGGAGGGACGGGAGACCTGCCGCGAGGGACTGCCGGAAGGCGCCCCCTGGAGGAGGGATGGGGAACCGTCGGTCCCAGCGGGATTCCCCCTTGGTGGGGGTCTGGAGGGGGGAGGAAAATGAGGGAGGGGGAAGCAGGGACCCCCCTCCATCTCCCCAGGGAGGAAAAAGGCAGGCAGAAGTTCAGCCGGTCCAGGCCTCCGTCTGTCTGCAGGGAACGCTGGATTCCCCCCCCCCCAAAGCGGCAGGAAATATGGGGGGAGGGAAGAGACTCCCCCCTCTGGGCTGGAGGGGAAATAATATCCAAGCTTCTCTCTCCCTCTTCCTTTCGGGAGCAGAAGGGAAGGGGGGGTCACAATAAGGATACCCACACCCATGCTCCTGGGCTCTCCCCCCCTTCAACCCCCACCTCCCCTTTCTCCCCCTCTGCCCCATCTTCAGCCCCACAAGCTGCCTTTGGGTACTTTTCAAGGCCTCTTTTCTGTCCCCCTCCCCCCTGCAGCCCCCAAGACCACCTCAAAGGGGGGGGCTCCAGCCCCTTCACTAAAGGGGGAGTTTGGAGGAGCAACTCAGACCCCCCCCAATATCCCTCCCAATAGAAGCGGAGAAGGCGAGGGAGGGGAAGATTTTCAGTCTTGGGGGCTGCAGCTTTAGAGGGGTGTCCAGGGGGGGTTGTGGACTTCCTTTTGCCCCCTCCCATGAATCTGAACCACAGTCCCCCTTTCTCTGTGTGCCTGCAGGGGTAGACTAGATGCCCCTTTAAGCTCCCTTAAAGCCCCCCATGAGGAGTCCAGGCTGGGTCTGTGGAGACTTAGGAAGGGCCGAGGGGAGCCGAGGGGGGTCTCTCCTGAGACCCTCCCTCCCCCTGGTCTCTCTTGGCCCAAAGGGGCTTCTCCAAAAGGCAGCTCCTGGGTTTTCCCTTGAAGATGTTTCGCTTCTTATCCCAGAAGCTTCTTCAGTTCTGACCGAAGGGTGGAGGGTGGAAGGACGGATATTCCTTGTGGTCATTTGGTCATTTTCAAAGCCGGTCACTGGTTCTCTGAGGGGCCTTGAGGACCCCCAGGGGTTTATCTGGGGTTGCTGAAAGGATCCCGTTGTAAGCAGGAGATGGGGGGTTCTTTCCCTCCCCCCACTCTGTTGAGGGGGGGGTGCTCAAGTTTTACCTAGATGGCTTGGGGGTCTGAGATTTTGGGGAGAAGAGAACCCCCAAATTCCCTAGTTACCCCCAAATTTTCTTTCCCACCAACTTCACTCCTACTGGCTGCCTTTGCATGATTTGTGGGTTCAGCCCTCTTTCCTGTCCCCCTGGAGCCCCCCAAGACCACCTCAAAGGGAGGGTCTCCAGCCCCCCTCACCAAAAATATCGTTTGAGTAGCCAATTTAGGGGAGCAATTCAGACCCCCATCCAATATCCTTCTCCCTCAGTTCCCCCCTCCCTCAAGGTCCCGATTCAGCAACGGGGGAATATGGGGTGGGGATTCGGGGTCTCCTCCCCAAATTGAGAGTCTCCCCCAAGAAGGAATCCACGTCAACTCTTCCCTCCCCTTAAAAAAAATGGAGGTTCAGAAGAAAAACTGAGGTTGCAAAAACACTTTTGCCAAAAAAACCCTTTTTCTTATACTCTTTGCTGGCCTTTGTGGATTCAGGTCTGAAAATGCCTCAGTTTCCCTCTTTCGGTTTCGCTTTCTGTCTTCTTCCTCTTTCAGTGCAAGAAACTTGGGGGCTCAGGCGCTAATTTGGGGTTCTCAAGGTCCCCCTCCCACCCAGCCACAGGGGGTGGAGAGGGGGTCCAGCTCCTCTTATCCCATCTCGGCTGCCTTCCCATGACCCCCGCCCACCTCGACCATAATTAGGGAACGTGGGCTCCCTCTTCGTCCTGCGGGGGGAAAATGAGGCGAGGGAGGGAGACCACGCGGAGATCGAGGCACCTGCAGTATCACGCCTCTCTTGCCTTCGATTTCTCCCTACTTCAGGGGTCCCAGTCCCTTTCTTCCCCCCCCCCTCAGGAGCACTGACGGCCCCTCCCAGCCCCTCTCCTCCCCCCTACGAGCCCCCTCCTTACCGGGCGTCTCCTCCCCCCCCCCTTCGCTTCCGGGGATCCGGGCCAGCGCCCCCGCCAGCAACAGAAGAGGGACCCCAACGGAGCCCATGGACGCCGCCCCACCAGCGCCCCCAGAGAGCGGGGAGAGAGACGCGGAGGCTCCCAGCCCCAGAGGCGGAATCGGGGGGTCTGGCTTGGGGGGAGGAAGCGGTTACCTCGGACTTCGGAACTGGGAGGGCCCAGAAAAGCGGAAGGACCAATGGGAATTCTCCCTTCTGCATCGTCATCGGTCTCCGGGCAGAGCCTCCCTTGAGTTCATCCACAAGAGGAGATAGTGCGAAGCCGAGAGAGAAGCGGAGAAAGTTGGAGGGGGGGAATCCCTTCAGTCTGGGTGGGGGGGCTGAATTTTAGGGAGGTGTTTGATGCCAGCTCCGGAGAGGAGAGGAAGCGGCACTCCCACGTCCCCTATTACAGGAAATGGGCTGCGGGGAGGAGGAGGAGGAGGAGGAAGAGGAAGAGGAGGGTCAGGAGGGACTCCAGGGCCCATGGTTCCCAGCCGCTCCTCGAGGAGGGACACAGGCTTGTCAGAGGAGGGGAGTGAAACCTGCCGCAAGAGGCTACCGGAAGGCGCCCCCTGAAGGAGGAATGGGGAACTGCCGGTCCCAGCGGGATTCCCTCTTAGTGGGGGTCGGGAGGGGGGAGGAAAATGAGGGAGGGGAGAAGCTTAGTGAGGGACCCCCTCCATCTTCCCCAGGGTGGAAAAAGACAGGCAGAAGTTCAGCTGGTCCAGCACTCGGCCTAACTGTCTGCAGGGAACGTTGGATCCCGGTGGGACCACTTTGCCCTCCAAATTGGCAGGAAATATGGGGGGAGAGAAGAGACCCCCTCTGGGCTGGAAGGAAAGGAATATCCATACTTCTCTCCCTCTCCCTTTCAGAGGCAGAAGAGGCGGGGGTCACAATCAGGATACCCACACCCATGCTCCTGGGCTCTCCCCGCCCTTCAAGCCACCCTCTTCCCTCTTCCTCTTCCCCCTTCGCCCCCATCTTCAGCCCCACAAGCTGCCTTTGGGTGATTTTCGAGGCCTCTTTCCACTCCCCCGCCCAAACAGACCCCCCTGCAGCCCCCAAGACCCTCTCAATAGGAGGGGCTCCAGCCCCCTTCACTAAAGGGACAGTTTTGGGGAGCCAATTTAGGAGAGCAATTCAGACCCCCCAATATCCTCCCTTAGTTCCCCCCTCCACTCCAGGTGCCGATTCAGCAATGGGGGAATATGGGGTGGGGGTTCTGGGTCTCCTCCCCAATTCAGAGTCTCCCCCAAGAAGGAATCCAAGCTCAACTCTTCCCTCGCCTTAAAAAAAAATGAAGATTCAGAAGAAAAACTGAGGGTGGAAAAACACTTTTTGCCAAAAAGCGTCTTTTTTCTTATACTTTTGGTGGCTTCTCTGGATTCAGCTCTGAAAATGCCTCAGTTTCCCTCTTTCGCTTTCGCTTCCCGTCTCCTTCCTCTTTCGTTGCAAGAAAGTTTCGGGCTCAGGCGCTAATTCGGGGTGCGCAAGGTCCCCCTCCCACCCAGCCACGGGGGGGGGCGAGAGAGGAGCCCAGCTGCCTCTTATCCCACCTTGGTTACCTTCCCGAGACCCCGCTCCGTCCTCTTGAGGGAGGGGGCGGAGACCACGAGGAGATCGAGGCTTCTGCAGGCTCCCACCCTCCACCCCCTTTCCCCCTACTGGGGTTCCAGCCCCTCTTCTCCCCCCTCTGAGCCCCCTCCTTACCGGGGGTCTCCTTCCCCCCTTCGCTTCCGGGGATCCAGCCCAGCGCCCCCGCCACCAGCAGCAGCGTCAGGGGGAGCCCAGCGGAGCCCATGGACGCCGCCCCACAAGCGCCCCAGAGAGAAGAGACGGAGACGCGGAGGCTCCCAGCCCCGGAGGCGGAATCGGGGGGGTCTGGATTGGGGGGGGGGGAGGAGGCGTTTCCCTCGAACTTCGGAACTGGGCGGGCCCAGGAAAGCGGAGAGACCAATGGGATTTCTCCCTTCTGCAGCGTCATCGGTCTCCGGGCAGAGTCTCCCTTGACTTTGCCCGATGGAGGAGATAGTTCGGCGCAGAGAGAGAAGCGGAGAAAATGGGAGGGGGGAACAGTCCCTTCAGTCGGGGGGGGGGGAGCTGCCTTTTAGGGGGGCGTTTCAGGCCAGCTCCGGAGGGGAGGGCGGACTTCCTTTTGCGCCCCCCCTCGTGATTCTCAACCAGAGCCTCCTTTTCTCTGGGTGTCTGGAGGGGTGGACTAGATGCCCTTTCGGTTCCCAGAGGGAGCCTAGAGCAAAGTGGAGCCAGAGCTTGAGGGCTCCTCCTGGGCTCACCCGGCTCAGTTTGGGGGCAGGAAGCCCCCCCAGGTCTGGACCATGTGTGGGGAGGAAACTGCCGACACACACACACACACAAAGACTCCCAAACTCCTCAGGCAACCGATACCAGATGTTCTATCAGAACCCCATCCTCCACAAATCCTGGAGCAGCGGGGAAGAACCGAGGATTGGAAAAGGGCTGATGTGGTTCCCATCTTCAAGAAAGGAAAAAAAAAAAAAAACAGACCCAGGAAACTGCAGACCAATCAGTTTAACCTCCATATCTGGGAAGATCCTAGAAAAGATAATCAAAAAAGAGATCTGCGAACAACTAGAAGCAAACAAAGTCATAACCGGTAGCCAGCACGGGTGTGTGGAGAACAGATCATGATAAACACGTATTCAAATGAAAAAAAGGAATCTTTTAGCCTGTTAGCCTGAGAAAGTGCCTTAGCTATAAAAGTGAGAAGAAAAAAAGATAATGTGTGTGCCTTTTCTCCTCTGTCTCGCTGTGCGTGTGACAAGAGATTGAGACGCCCGGCTCTTCTTTGATCAAACCATAAAGCTGTATTCTTTTCCGTAGCCTCGTATTCAGAGTCTCAGAGGTTTGTGTGGATTCTGAGCTGAAAAGCCTCAGGGAATAAAGGGCTGTGACCAGGGCGATTGGGGCTTTCATTGTTCTTCTATGCCTTTTATGATTAATTTGATCAGGAGCATTTTAGCCTAAAAATAGTTGATATGTTGGCTAATGCTTTTGAATTTTTTAATAAAGTGGTAGCAGACCAGCGAAATGCTGTGGACGTGGTAGACTTAGACTTCAGTAAGACCTTTGACAAGGTAGACCACAAAACCATTCCATTCCGTGTTCTGTTCTGTTCCGTTCCATTTTCTATTCCATTCTGTTCTGTTCCGTTCCATTTTCTATTCTATTCTATTCTATTCTGTTCTGTTCCATTCCATTTTCTATTCCATTTTTTATTCTTTTCTGTTCTGTTCTATTCCGTTCCATATTTTATTTTGTTCTGTTCTGTTCCATTTCATTCCATTCCCTATTCTGTCTGTTCCGTTCCATTTCCGTCCGTTCCCTATAAACTGACCCCAGGGACTCTGGGCCTGCCTGTCAGTCCAGAAGCCCAAATCTCTTCCGGCTTTGAACCCACAGCAGCTTCATCTCCACTACTCTTCCTCTGAATCCCTTCCTTTCACTGTAAAAGAATAAAATTTAAATGGTAGAAAACCCTAGTATTCCTCCTCCCTCCCTCCCCTTCCTTCCTTCCTTCCTTCCTTCCTCTTCAGCCTCCTTTTTCTTGCCTCTCCATTAGGACCCTCCCTCCTTCCCTCCCTCTCCCCGGATTGAGGCCTCCCCTGCCTCCATATTGAGCAACCGGGCTAGTTTAGATCCGAAGCCAGAACCGGCTCGGGAGGAGGGTGGGCAGATCCCAGGGAGGGGAAGGGGCAGGACCCCCTCCTCCTCCTCCATCTCCCCAAGCCCTGCCAGAGGGAGGGGACCCCTGGGAGACCCCCAATTCCTGCTTCCCTCGGAGAGCCTCTTCCGTGGCTGGGAAGCTTCTGGAGCTGGAGGTTCTCCTGGCTTCATCCGGGCCTCTTTCTCCAGGATCGGAGCCCGTTTGAGTCCCTCCTGCCCCATTCGCACCCAGCGCCCCTTCCTCCCTCCCTCCTTCCCTCCCTCTTCGGAGTCCTGATCCCCTCGTCTCCCCCCTTCAGACGAACTCCCCCCCCCGTCCATCAACCCCCCCACCAAAGTTGCCAGGGCCGGGGAGGGCCGAGAGCAGGGCGGCCTCCCTGGGGATGGAGGGGGGGAGGGGTCCCTCCTTGGATCGCCTTCGCTGTGTCTGCCGGTGGGTGAAGTCACAAAGGACTCTGCCCGGAGACCGATGACGCTGCAGGAGGGAGACTTCCCATTGGTTCCTCCCCTTGGAGGTACTTCCAGTTCTGAAGTCCCCCGCCCACCCTCCAGACCCCCCCTCCTCCGATTCCGCCTCTGGGGCTGGGGGCGTCCCTGGGCTCTGTCGGGGATTCCCTGCTGCTGCCGGGCGGGGGCGCTGGGCCGGATCCCTGGAAGCGAAGGGGGGAAGGGAAACCCCGCTCAGGAGGGGCTGGGCGGGCGGAGGTCAGCGCTCCTGGGGGAGGGCGAGAAAAAGGGGCGTGACTTTGGGAGAGGGGTGGAGGGCGAGAGAGACTGCGGGAGCCCCCCCACTCTCTCCCATCATCCCCCCCCCAGGAGGACGGAAAGAGGCCCCTCCCTTTGCTGGCTGTGGCCGAGGTGGGGAGGGGGTCGCTGGAAGAGAGCCGAGGGGCGATTTCCTGAGGGGACAATCTCCTTCTTCCTAGCCTGGATGTCCTAAGGACTCTCTCTGGCAGCTGAGGGGTCCCAGTCCCCCCTCCCACCCACCCCCTCCGCTCAGGGATCCCGAGAGAAGCTCCCACCCCAAAGACAGATGCCCCGCCTCCAGTGAAACCCCCCCCCAGACAGGGCAGCCCACCGGCTCTCGGGGGCCCCTGAGGCTGCTCTCCCCGAGGGGGGTCTTTCCAAGGGGGGGTCACCATTCCTTGCCTCCCCCCTCCTGGGAAAAAAGCTCCCCCTGGGAATCGGAGGGTTTCCCTCCCCCCCCCTCCAGAGCGAGGCGGCGAGGGGTTCCCCTCCCAGGGACGGAGCAGGAAAGGGAGGCCTTTTCCCGGCCGGTTCCCAGGAATGAGCGAGAAACGAGGAATGGATCCAGATTCAGTCAGAGCACAAACTGCACTCAGGAGAGAAAAAAAGGGAGGGAGGGAGGGAAGGGGGGAGGAAGGAAGGGAGGGAGGGAGGGAGGGAGACGGAGGGAGGGAGGGAGGGAGGGGCAATTTGGTTGGAAATGCCCCAGTTCAAAGGAGAAAGCTATTTTGTGTTCTGTTTTGTCACAGACAGAACATTGTTGGCAATCCAAGTTAACACCGGCATTCTTGAACTGTGAGGAGGAAGGAAGGAAGGAAGGAAGGGAAAAAGTGTGGGTTTTCTCGCACCCAGCGGTCTCCCATGGGTGTTGAAGAACAGACACGTACACGTGGTTTCCTCGGGATGGGAGCCTCGAACAAAGCCGAAGCATCCCTTTTATTGTGTTATCAGAAGGGGGTTTATAGGCACCTGGTGACCACCTTACACCAACCACATTTGTTATAACACAGCACATTAGCATATTACACGTGCTAACTTTGTTTTGCACACGCTACTATACAGCTGTTACACACGGCACCAACAAACACCAAAACACATTACCGCACGGCACGTTGTTTACGCCAATCTTTTTTACTCTCGACTTCCTCATACCTTGGCCTACTGCAGCTGATGACTCAGCCTAACAGGCCAGATAACCCAATAATTCCAACATCTCCTACTTTTCTGTTTTATTTAAAAAAAACAGGAGGTTGCACTTTATAGGAAGTCATCCTCAGTGTCGCTTGGCAAAGTGAAGGCCGGTTTGGTTAGCAAGGGTAACAGAACTGCAGTGATAGGTGTAGTTACTAAATTGACCTGTTGATGGGTGACAGTTCCTGAGGAAAAATTTTTAAACATCATAAACAAAGAAGGCAAACATTGAATACAACAACATATCAAAACTAAAATAACCACAATAGTTATAATACCAGAAACCAATGATCGCAGCCAGGTTCCGTCAGGTAGCCAAGACCATAGGGCATCCCAAATGTTTATTGCGCCAGATCCGTCGGATTGTAATGGATCATGACGAACCATGTCTTCCATATGCTCAATGGTACCTGTGATATTGGCTTTGTAATCAGAGATATAAACAAACAATGAGAATGGATTAAGGAACATACTCCTCCTTTCGAGGCAAGGATAATGTCTAAAGCATAACGGTTTTGCAGAACAATCTCTCGTATTTCTGCCACTTCCTTGTTTAACAATTTGGTAGTCTGAATGGTAGCGTTGAACATGTGCATAGTCCAGTTATTTAATGCATAGATGTCTCTGTAATTCATGGCTATCCCCATAGATGGAAATATAGATGGTGCAACTTGTGTTCCTGTACTGCCAGGTCCTCCCAGGCCACCCTCCAGATCTCTTCGATTGTGCAAATGGCCTGAAGGTGGCTGATCTGCAACAAAAACTGAGGGAGCAAGAAAGCCCAATGTACAACGGCCGGACCACCGTGGAGGTATACGTTGATATGCCCGCCGGCCACAAAGCATCCATACATTACTTAATATATTTGTAGTCATGTTGGAGCTTTGCACAGTTTGGCGAGCCATGGCTCTTACAATACTGCAAAGGAAGAGTGTGGACATCGTGTCTGTTTTGCCGGGGTGACATCCTGTGGATAGCGAGCATCCAGTTATTTGATACGTACACATATAATCAGAAAAATCATCGAGGGATTCAAAAAGAGGAATTTTCTTAAAGGGATGTGGTCTAGTCATGTTGTTTGAAAGTTGAAATGTGATGTTACAATATGGGTATCTGCCTACTAAAACAGAGTTTTAGCAGTATTCTTATATTCCCAACAAAACGCTGCCTTTTCCTGGATTCTGCTTCCTATTGTGTATACCGTATAATTCACCATAGCATTGGAAAGGGTCCCTCTAGACCAAGGAAATTGTTTCCAACCAGTTGTATTAAAAGGCACCGCATGCATAAAAAGTCCCCCCTCCTCCAGGGTTGGAATATGCATGCACATCCAACACTCAGTCTTGTTCAAAAGACGAGAAATATTCTGCACATCTTTCATAAAAGAGTTGTGGGCCCAGGGTCCATGGTCATCTGATGTCTGGTTAGGATGGTGGAGATTAAACCAAATAAGGGCGAACACAGCGAGCTGGAGTCCAAATGATTTTGCCATGATCATCTACTGCAGCGTAGCCTCTCCCCCAGGTGATAAGCTCTGCAGGACCTTTCCACGTCGGGTCTGGAAGCCGTCGATAGTAAACTGGAGGTCTTGAAGTAGGGGGAGGGACTGTTGAAAAATGACGAGAGGCAGCTGTTGATGGTGGATCGCCCGTCAGATTTAAAAAGTTCAGTGTATAAAGGCACAAGTTAAAGATGTTTTGCACTGCTGGGAGGCCAGGGGCGATTTTCCCCTTTTCATTTAAATATCGATTGAGAGCTGTTTTTAATGTTTGATTTGCTCGCTCAACCAAGGCTTGACCTTGGCTATTATACGGAATGCCAAATTTATGAACAATGGACCATTTTGTACAGAATTCTGCAAAAGCAGAGCTAATATAAGCAGGTCCGTTGTCTGATTTTAGTTCTTTGGGGCGTCCCAACGATGCAAATGACCGAATACAGTGATTGATAACATGTTTAGTGGCCTCACCCCTCTGGGGGGAAGCCATAATGAAACCAAAATATGTATCAATAGAAACATGAAGATGTTTCCACGGGGCAAAGGGAGGATATTGAGTAATATCCATTTGCCAAATTTGACAGCTCTCCAAGCCACGAGGATTTACTCCAAGTGGTATTGAGTGTGCTTGCTTGCTACAGGTTGGACATTGCTGAACGATGGCAGTAGCTTCAGCAGCTGAAAGATTGAATTGTTTGATTAATGCTTTCTTATTCTGATGGAAATAGGAGTGACTTTCCCAGGGGGTTGAAAAGGTGAGTGGCATATTAAGAGGTGTTTGTGAGGCGGCAGCATCGGCAACATCATTGCCTTCTTGGAGTGGACCTGGAAAAGGCTGATGGCTACGAATATGGGCAACAAAAAATGGGTGTTTCCGATCGTTTACGAGATGTTGCAAGTCCAAAAATAATGTTAACAGATCCATAGAGACATTTGGTGCTAAATAAGAGTCAAAAATGGTTTTGACAATTTGGGTAACATATAAACTGTCCAGGATCAAATTAAAGGGTTGATCTTTAAAATGAAAAAATGCCATTGTGGCTGCCACTAGCTCAGAGCGCTGAGCTGACGTCTGTGGGGGGGGTGATTTTTGTACGCCACTTACCCTCCTCTTTCCAAGCACAGGCTCCATGAGTCTTGCTGCCGTCAGCAAACACCGTTATTGCTTCTTTTAAAGGGAAAGAAGCACAAGGAGATTGCCATTTAAATGGGACTGTTTTTAATAAAAAAATGCGAGGATCTGATGGTGGATGACAAGATACTTCTCCTGGCCAATCAGCAAGTGCTTGCTGCAAAGATTCATAATTGGCCAACAAACTTTCCCAAGCCGTTAGCGAACAAGGGATATATAAAAAGGACGGTTCAACACCCCCTAAAGCCTTTGCCCTAAAGCGAGATTTTGTTATAAGCTGAGCAAAGAGCGTATGTTTCTGTGAAATGGTGTTCTTCGGGGTGTGAGATAAGTGGATCCATTCTACAATCATCATTTTTATATTAGACACGATCTGAGCCAAAGCTGCTGTAGGAAGGTCAACGGTGTTAAAAATTAGCATAGAAAAAGGCATATCGGGCTGAACACGATCGACCCATACTTTTGACAATGCATGCTGAATGATGTCACAAGTTTTAAGTTGTTGTTGAGTTAACACGATCTTATCTCCTGGATTTTTTCCCTGCGTAAGAGCAGAGAACAATGGAGCCAATTGAGAGGTGGTTAGTCCCATATAGGGACGGGCCCAATTAATTGATCCTAAATATTGTTGAAGTTGGACTAAGGTTGGGCATGGCGGAAGACACAACTTAGACAGCTGAGGCTCGGCGTGTGAGGCCAAAAGCTTGTGGCCCGAGTACAGAAAGGGGTGTTTAAGCTGAATTTTTTCAGGTGAAATAAAAAACCCATTTGTTTGAAAAATGGGGGTTAGAACAGGCAAGGTTGCTGAGACTGTACCTGAGGGCCCTGGAGCTGCCACTAAGATATCATCCATATAATGGTAAATTTTAAAATGAGGAAACTTGTCCCGATATGGTCTTAAAACCTGATTGACAACATATTGACACATTGTGGGACTGTTTAGCATCCCTTGAGGCAAGACAGCCCATTGATATCTGGCCGTGGGCTTGGAGTTATTTATTTCAGGCACAGTAAAGGCAAATAAGTGTTTGTCCTCTGGGTGTAGTGGAATAGAGAAAAATGCATCTTTTAGATCTATAACCATAAGGTCATAGTCTTTTGGTATCAAATTAGGATTAGGTAAACCGCATTGGAGCGCCCCCATGGGGCGAATGATCCTATTGATAACTCTAAGATCGTTTAAAAGTCTCCACTTTCCAGATTTTTTCTTTATGACAAACACCGGAGTATTATAAGGACTCAATGAGGGTTCAATGCGTTTTAACTCTAATTGTTGATCTACCAATTGCACCAGAGCGGCTAATTTTTCTTTGGTTAAAGGCCACTGATCCACCCAAACTGGGGTGTCAGTCAAGAGGTTTAACTTTATTAATTGAGACATCTTAATCCAAAATTAATTTTGCATTGAACTGACTCATCAAATCCTGACCCCACAGATTAGTATGAAGCGGAAGAATGACAGGTTTAATGTGGGCAGTGACTGATGTTTCTTCCGAGGTCACAGAAAGCCAGTGTTTGCTCACACGTGCGTGTTGGACTCCTCCCACTCCCCGAACCGACGGTGCGCTGTCGGTCTGCCACTCAGAGGGCCACTCCTCCTCTCTTATGACCGATACGTCAGCTCCGGTATCTAGAATACCAAAAAAGGAGCGTCCATTGACTTGAAAGGCCATAGAGGGGCGGAACTTTTGAATTTCTTGCTCAATGGCCAAAACTTGTGGTTGTTGGGGCACAGGGACGGCAGTTGCCACTACTGTTCCCTCGAGCACAATCATGGGAGTGTTAGGGGTAAATGCCAAAGCGACTGATGTAAAGTCAGCTGGGTCTTTCAAAAATGGCATAGCCGTTACTCCCTGCATAATAAAGTCACGGTGAGGAAACACTAACAGAGGCGTGTCACAATCAGGGGGGAAAGGGACAGACGGCCGGATTGGCAAAAAATATGACAGCCCGGATAAACCTGTGGTTATTGTCTCAGAGGCCATCAGGACAAAATGATAAGATTCAGCCTTTGAGGCGGGGCTAGCTGAATGCCCCAGCTCTAGTTTCCCGGTTTCTGGGAATCAGCAGGCATAGGGTTGGAGCGACACTGGTTTGCCCAGTGAAACCCCTTTTTACAGCGTGGGCAAACAGTTTTTGGTCTGGCTCCCACTCCCCTGCTTTTATTAGCGCCTCCCCCTGGGGCCCGGCACTGATTTTTAAAATGACCAGGCTTCCCGCAATTAAAACAGTTACCAGCTTTACCCGCAGGTTGCCCATTATTACTTCCTGCTTTTTGTAAGGCCATAGCCAAAGTTTCCATGTTAAATGCATTGGTCCCCACAATTCTACAGGCTTGAATATAGTCTGCCAATCCTGCATCAGGTTTGCTCATTAAGGGCTGCAGGGCCCGTCTACAGTCCTCATTGGCATTTTCAAAGGCAAGTTTTTTTAACAATTCCTCTTGGGCTATTTCATTTGTGATTTCCCTAGATATGGCCTTTTGTAACTGATCCACAAATTCCCCATAGGGCTGATTAGGCCCTTGAAAAATCTTTACAAAAGAGCCTTTTGTTCCCCTCTGCGGATCATCAACCCGAGTTAGGGCAGCTTTTGCTGCCAGGGCTGCATGAGAATAGAACAAAGGGTTCATGGCTTGTTGAGCCCCCAGGTAAGTAAAATTTCCATTCCCTTTTAACTGGTCTACTGTTGGTGGATTACGGCCCGGCCAAGCTAAAACGATCTTTTGACATTCCTTTTTCCATTCGGATTCCCAAACCACATATTGTGAAGATGTTAAAATCATATGAAATAGCCCTTTCCAATCTTTAGGCAACAAATAAAAAGTAGAAGCCATGTGACCTATCAGACCCAAGGTATAATGGCTAGAAATCCCATAACTTGAAGCAGCTTGTTTAATTTCTCTAATATTTTTTATAGGAATTGTTTCATATCTGCGATTGCCTGTGATTGGATCAATAAAAACAGGCGCACAAAATTGATATTCTTCAGGTTGCAGTTCCCCTTTTTCATAAGCTTCGGCCAGTGCCCTGGAGATGGCGCTGGCAGGGGAAGGCAGCACGTTAGTGTTCCTTTGTTCTTTTCCTCCCTCCTTTATTGGCGAGAAAGGTTCAAAAAGCACATCGGCTTGATAAACTGCCAAAGAGGATTTTTCTTCTGCACTCTGTCCCTTTTTTAAATCATCGGGCTTTTCAGAGTCATAAACTGCCAAGGAGGATTTTTCTTCTGCACTCTGTCCCTTTTTTAACTCATCGGGCTTTTCAGAGTCATAAGCAGGCGGGGGGTCTACAGGCTTTTCAGAGTTATAGGAAGGAGGGGGGTCTACCCTCCCCTTCTCTGTTTTCATGGCATCTTCATGGATTTGGAGACATTCAATTACAATTCGCCATGTAGACAAAATTTTTGGAGGGGCTCGAGGGGATTCATGAAAATACTTTCCTAATTTAACCCATACCGATACTTTTAGGGATCCTCCTTCGGGATATACAAAGCAATTTTGATATACATATTTTAAGAGAAGGATCAAATCCCCTTTAGTGGGAAGCGACAAATCTTTCCCATTGTTTTTCAAAACAATTATTGATGACTTGGTCAATTCCCTAAGTTCTGAGAGGTGCACAACCTGAGGCTTAGAGAATCCTGTCCCCATACTCACGGTAATGTTTTGGGAGGGTGCTTCGTCTAGTCCTGACGACCGGCCCTGAGTTGCAGTAGGCTCTTCCGCTGACTGAGTAAGAGGGCAGACGTGCTCAGAAACATGAATCACGTCGGGGTCACCAGTTGTGGGTTTTCACGCGCCCAGCGATCTCCCATGGGTGTAGAAGAACAGACACGAACACGTGGTTTCCTCGGGATGGGAGCCCCAAACAAAGCCGAAGCATCCCTTTTATTGTGTTATCAGAAGGCGGGTTTATATGCACCTGGTGACCACCTTACACCAACCACATTTGTTATAACACAGCATATTAGCATATTACACATGCTACAGCTTTGTTTTGTACACGCTCCTATACAGCTGTTACACCCGGCACCAACAAAACACCAAAACACATTCCTTTGCACTGCACGGCACTTCGTTGTTTACTCCAATCTTTTTTTACTTCCGACTTCCTCATATCTTGGCCTACTGCAGCTGATGACTCAGCCTAGCAGGCCAGATAATCCAATAACTCCAACAGTTGAAGAGCAGGCAACACCTCCCTCCCTCCCTCCCTCTCCCCCTCCCTCCTCTCCCCCTCCCTCCCTCTCTCTTTCCCTCCCTCCCCCTCCCTCCCTCCCTCACTCTCTCTTTCCCTCCCTCCCTCCGTCTCTCTCCCCCTTCCTCTCTCTCTCTCTTCCCCCTCCCTCGCTATCTTCCTCCCTCCCTCCCCCTCCCCCTCTCCCTCTCTTTCTCTCTCTCCCCCTCCCTCCCTCCCTCTCCCTCCCTTCCCCCCTCTCTCTCTCCACAAATGTTTTAGAGTTTGATGGGTAACAATTTTATTTAGATAAAGAAAGATAAAGCGATAGCAGGCGGCATATCTTTTGGCCATATCTTGAAGATATCCATGGTTGTAGATGGAGATGGCATTATTTTCCACTTTCCCTATACAAATGAGAAAAAAATAATAAGTTGATCAAAGTGAGTTTAAAGTAAATTCTTTGCTTTGCAAAGCTTTGTGAATGCAAACAATATCAGGCAGAGCATCTCATTATGTACTGTATCTGTAGTATCTCTATTAGAGGAGAGTTTTCTTACTGTCTACAGCACTTCTGTAGCAGCCCACAGTCCTGCTTCCCAATGTCAAAAGTTTCAAAAGGACATCGGCGGAAATGGCAGCGTCCTCCTAGCCGACGACACCGTCGTTGGGCATTCCCTATGAAAAGAAAAAGAGAAGACAGGTAAACGATGAGTAAAGATTCCTTAATATTTAAATATACTTTCCCTTCCAAGACACTACCTTCTTCTACAGAACTGCAGGATTCCTTTATCCATTTATATTTTTATTCATTTATAACGTAAAAATATCAAAATAAAAAGCAAATAGTAAGGAACAACCACAGGGAAAGAGGAAAAGGGGAAATGTGGAAAGGGGGGGAAGAAACAAAAGGCGTTGACTTCCGATTCCCTGTTGCAATAAAATAAGGCATGAAAATCGAATCTCAACTTTTTGCATTTCTAGCCAAATTCACTCAGTCAGCTTTCAGGCCCAAGGTGGGACTAGAACTCACTATCCAGAATTGTCGTGTTTTGCTCTAATCACTAGACCAAACTGTTTCTCCATTGTGCCTCCTTAGTCAAACAAACATATTTGGCTGAGAATTTGGTAAACCAATACTAAAGTGAAGCGTACCAAAAAAAATAAAGTACAATAACAAAACCCCCAACAAAGTTATTTCAAGAATTGTGAATCAAAAGAAAAATCAATGGCATATTTATCCTTATCAAGATCCAGGCTGTGCTGATATTAAGTCATCAGACAAAGTCATTCTTATTCTAAGTTGTATTTAAATGGTATTCAAAATGGTATTTAAGTTGAGAAAAAATAATCTTAAGAATTTTTTTTCTGCTTCTTTCCAAGATCTTAGTGAAAAGCTTAAATCTGATTTTATACTATTTCTGCCCAAGCAACTACATTAGCTGGAAGACATCAGTGCCAAAGTAATCACTACAATAAATAAATAAACCCAAAGGGAAGAATGAGACTGTGTGAAATTATAGAATTAAAGCACAAATTGTAGCAAATTATAGCACAAAGTCCAGAAGCAGTATCCAAGTACAAACAAAAGTACTTATATTCTTTTCTTTTATCAAAACTGTCGGTTTAGCTATCTCTGCTAACTCTATCAGCTTTTGTAACCGTTCATCCAAGATGGGAATGTTAACATCCGTCCAAGAATTGCAGGATTCCTAGGACTACAGCAAGTTTTCTCTGACCACACAGATCCATCTCTGCTGATCTCCTGCAGCAGCTCAAATAAATCAGCCATTAATCCAGGTTTGAAGTCTGACTCAAAGATGAAATAGCTGGTAAGCCTACATCTATTAATGTAGGAGGGAAGAAATAATTCTATTTCATATGAAGGATAGATCTTGCTGTGATATATTTCTCTCCGGTATTGCCATGGATCCTTGCTGAGTTACAGTGGCCAGTTGCATTGTGTGTTTTGGACGAAGACCTTGAGTGAGTTGAGAATTTGGTAAACCAATGTTAAAGTGAAGCAAATCAACAAAAATAAGCTATAATAAAAAAAACCCCAATAAAGTTCTTTCAAGAATTGTGAATCAAAAGAAAAATCAATGGCATATTTTTCAAATCTTTGGAGGCTCATGTTGTCAATAGTCTATACTGTTGAAAGCTATTTCTGAAAAGTAAAACAAAAAGATGTTGAAGATTATCCTGCTTTCAGTGGTGATCGTATTTGTATAAAAAGGAGTGAGTTACCAATCCTTTGTAAATTATCAGTAATTTTGTTTCTTACCTGGTTCAGACAGGAATGCAAGGAAAAGAAATGCGAATAGCAGATAAAGGATCTTCATGCTGAGACATGCTAAGACCAAATCTTCCACCTGGGACAGACGTGGCTCTCTATTTATGGAGTTGTAATGATTGCATCATATCACCTCAGTGAACTGTTGCAAAATAGTTCTTACCTAAGGCAACGGTGCATCTTCCTTGTATTGAAACTCTCCTGTTTGTTAGCTGTTAGAAAAGCCCTGAGAAGAGCAGCAGACTTAGTTGACCATCTAACCTGCTATGGCTATAAAAGATGGGAGGCTCAGGACTTGCAATGTCCGAATGGGTCAAAGAAAATTCCTTACTGAATTGCTGCCCAAACTCTACAGTCCACGATGATAATGCTCGGCCATGTTCACTAATGGCTGGAGTTTGGGAAGAGCCCTTAGAACTAAGTGGTGGAAATCTCGGGTTGGCACTGCTATCATGGGCGACACATTTTTATGGGTGGGTTTTGGGAAAACAGCTGCTCTGCTTCCTGGTGGGTCTTTGTGGCACTCAGATGAAGCACAGACTGATTTGGCTTTCGTTGAAGTATTCCTCCCTCATCCAGGTGATTTCTATTTCTCTGAAGACAGAGAATATATGCAGAGTTCGAAATATCCCTGCAGTGTTAATTGAGGGTTAATAATAATAATAATAATGATGATGATGATAAAGTTGGAAGGGATCTTGGAGGTCATCTAGTCCAACCCCCTGCTCAGGCAGGAAACCCTATACTATTTCAGACAAATGGCTGTCCAGTCTCTTCTTAAAAACCTCCAGTGTTGGAGCATTCTCAGCTTCTGGAGGCAGGCTGTTCCACTGGTTAATTGTTCTCACTGTCAGGAAGTTTCTCCTTAGTTCTAGGTTGCTTCTCTCCTTGATTAGTTTCCACCCGTTGCTTCTTGTCCTGCTTTCTTCAGGCGCTTTGGAGAAGAGCTTGACTCCCTCTTCTTTGGGGCAGCCCCTGAGATATTGGAACATATGAGCCGAGGTGGCGCAGCAGTTAGGTGACCAAGTATTTGAGCTTCAGCTTCAGTGTCTGGCCTTCCAAAGATCTGTCAGGTTTGTTTCCTTTAGGACTGACCGACTCGATCTCCTTGCAGTCCAAGGGACTCTCCAGAGTTTTCTCCAACACCACAATTCAAAAGCATCCATTTTTTGGCACTCAGCCTTCCTCATGGTCCAACTCTCACAGCCATACATTACTACTGAAAAATCATAGCTTTAATATACAGACCTTTGTTAGCAAGGTGATGTCTGTTTTTTCATAGGCTGCCTGCGGTGATCTTGGGGCCCAAGAAAATAAAACATGTCACTACTTCCATTTCTCCCACTTCTATTTGCTAGGAGGTGATGGGACCAGATACCTTGATCTTGGTTTGTTAATGTTGAGTTTCAAGTCAACTTTTGCACTTTCCTCTTTAACCCTCATCAAGAGGCTGTTTATTTCCTCTTTGCTTTCCGCCAACAGAGTGAGGTCAATTCAATTCAATTTCAATTCAGTGTGATGTCATCTGCATGCCTGAAGTTGTATACAAGTTAAATAAACACCACAGATAGTCCTTGACCTATGACTATTTGTTCAACAACCACAGGAAACGACAATGGCACTGAACAAAGGGACTTAAACCCACACAAAGACCTGAACCCGCAGAAACACTGGGGGTTGCAGCACTCCCAAAGCCAGCGGATTGCAATCTGGGTTCTTGGCAACCTGTTCACACAAGCAACAAGAGGCCAGGCCCTCCGGGATCAGGTGATTGCCACTTCTCATCCTGCCTGCCAGCTTCCTCCAGAAGGCAACGGGGGAGCCAGGAGGGAAGGTCTCAAGCAGCCGGCGCAGAATTCCCTCCGGTTCCTGGGGTTTAACTGTCAAAGGTCCATCGGGACCCCTTGGGGGAATAAACCTTTTTCAGCTAAGCCCTTGGAGAGTAAAAGAACCGCCTGCTAGATTGGTTTGGCACTAAGCCAGGGGTGTCACGCTCGCAATGTCACGTGACGTGTGCCATTGCTGGCAATGGGATGGACACGCTTTCGCCATGACGCATCCAGCCTCTGGGCCAGCGGTTTGACACCGCTGGCCTAAGCGGAGTCTCTAAGAGACTGGCTGAAGAAAAGCCTTTCCCCTTTTCAGAAATATAGCCTCCGACGGCTTTCCAGGCAGAAGGTTCGCAAGGGCACTGCTAGAGCATGCAGGGCAGGGAAGGGAACCTGCTCTCTGGGCTTGAGAATGGCAACTGGGATCCCAAAGCTCTCTCTGGCAAGCAGCATTTCGCTCTCCGAGAGGATGCAGGAGAAACATCCCCCACAGACGGGCTTCTTCGCGAGTTCCCTAATGGGGAGACTGGCAAGCAGCCTTTTCTTCTCAAACAGGCTAGGTCAAAATGGTTCCTTGTGGAGGGATCCAGTCCCTCTTTCTCCAGTCCAGGGAGCTGGTTCAGATGGGGGGAGGGGGGAGAGGAGCTCTTGTGCTCCATTTTTAAAAAGGGACCACACCGGGGAGAGTTGTGACAGCGGTTGTTGAGCGAGGCAATCATGAGGATGCCTCACTTAATAACTGCAACTACTTATGGCTCCAATGGGCATGCTCCATTGTGGTTGAGGACTATCTCTGTATGAGACTGTCTTTGAAGACCTCATGGACCCTTCACCTGTTGATTATCAGCAGCAAAATGAGATTAAGCTCCTATATGAATTACAATGAAGCTGCTAAGTGCAGTTTTCACCTAAAAGGCCAGATGTGGTTTCACCACAGGGTATCTTGAAAGCAACTGCCTGGTTGTCCTGATTCAAAAGGCTGAGATGGTCCCTCTTCATGCCAGTTTCCTGCATAGAAACGGTGCCTGGATTGAGTGGCCAAAATCCCCCTTTCCCATCCTTTCCCTCTTTTTAATTCCCTTTTATATTTTACTTGTTATACTTTGCTAATAAAATATTTACATGTAAAAAAACATTGTCATTCTTTCTTTTTTACATGCTCCAGTAATATTACTACCTATGCATTCCGAGACCTTTGGAATTTGGCCCATGGATCCTTGCTGCCACTTGCCATAGCTCCATCTTAGGAGCCCTGGTGGCGCAGTGGTTGGAATGCAGTACTGCAGGCTACTTCTGCAGACTGCCAGCTGCCAGCAGTTTGGCAACTGGAGTCTCAGCAGCTCAAGGTTGACTCAGCCTTCCATCCTTCTGAGGTCAGTAAAACGAGGACCCCGATTGTTGGAGGCAATACGTTGATTCTGTAAACTACTTAGAGAGGCTGTAAAGCACTGTGAAGCAGTATATAAGTCTAAGCCAGACATGTCAAACTCACAATATCACCTGACATTGCGCAACATATCGGGACTGTTTTGCCATTGCCGGCAATGGGGAGGGCACGGCCTCTTGTTGTTAATATGTTGGAAGAAGTTTTTTTTAATTATCCTTGATTTCTGTTGCAAGTCTTTGTTCATTCTGGACCTTTCCTGACTTTGTCTTTGCATGTTTTGGTTGTCTGCTGATAATTGGCCTTAGTTATGTGCCCCTCTTTTCATTTTTTGTATTTCTCCTTTTTGTCTTTCAGTTTGTCAGAGAGATCTTTGTGCAGCCATGCTGGTTTCTTCTTGTTTTTCTTTTTCAGTGGTATTGTGCTGGTATGGGCATTTATGATCACATTTGCAGAGTTTCCCATGCTTCTTGGGTTGTTTTCCCCTTCAGGATTTTCATCCATGGAATCTTTCCTGGGTTCCCTCTGAGTTTGTTGAGATCAGCTCTTTTGAAGTTTAAAACACTGGTTGGATTGTTTTCTATTGCTAGTGTTTGCGTTACATTAAATTCCAGTATGATGTGGTCACTTTTTCCCACGTTTTCGGCAACTTCAACTCCCTCTATCACTTCTTCCCAATTAGTAAGGATTAGGTCCAGTAGAGCTTTATGTCAGCTTTTGGATGACAAAGTTGTCGGCTAGATTGGTTTTGCATGGATTGTTATTATTTTATTTCAGACAATACTGATATTGACAATAGATGTACCATTTAAGCAATGGCAAAAAAGTTTTTTTATAGAAAGACACATCCAAACAGTTTTTCATCATATACAGCAGTACTTTGCAAAGGCCAAGTGTACCTGTGTGTACCTCAAGGTCCAGTCCACCATCCAAGTACTAATCAAAGTCAACTCTACGTAGCATCTCTAGTCAGTCAGGATTAAAGCTAAAGAAGTTGACATGCCATCATTTCACCTTCAGAAGACACAGGATTTTTAATCTGAAAGAATGCTAAGGGTTGAGGGCTGGGCTGGGCTAGGATTGGATTGGATTTCATTTTATGTCCTTTTTTTAAGGTTTGGGGTAATCAACTTGCTGTCCCATAGTTTTTCATAAAACCCATTTTAAAAAACCAAACAAATGCAGCTTCCTATGGGCCACGTTTGAACACATTATGGTGTTCTCCTCATATTCTCTGCATTACAGTGTGAATAATCAGGGATCAAATTCAAACAGCTTTGTGAGAGATTTGGAGGAGAAGCATGAGACTTCTCAAACTGCCTTCTTCTCAGAGAGAAGCACCACAAATTCCTTTCAGTATTTCAGAAGAGGTGAGCTTGGTTGATTTAAAAATACCTTTGAGGTATTACGGGGTGGAAGCAGGATATGTGAAAAGTCCTCATGAAGCTTTGCTTCATTTCCATGTGGCAAGTTCACTGAGATAACTGAAACTAAAATGTTCCTTCTTTCAAGCCTAACTATTCATCCCAAACAACAAAATGCCATAAGTACGAATAAATAAAAGCCCTGGTCAATTCAAATGTCTTTCTAAAAACTGCTAAATAGTATCAACTTCTTCACACAGAAATATAGGCAGCTTCTTTTCAAACAGTGTTCCTCAATTATTTTTAAACCCAAATTTAAGTCATAGTCTCCACTTATTTTATTATTCTTTACCTCACTTAACTTGGTTACTAAACACCAAGTCAGTTTGCATCTGTGCTTTCCTCATTACCGCTGCTGCACCCACTATTTACACAAAGTAATTGTCCGTTTCTTGGGGAATAGCAGGAGTTTGACATTATTTCAAGGTTTCAAGGCACTTTTATTGATGCAGCTTCCACAATTTCCTCATTAACTGCTGTCTGTGGTTCTTGGGCAAAGAACCACATTATTAAATATGAATTTCCTTTCTTCTTAGGGCTGCCAATTTTGCCATTTTCAGTCTCACTGGTCTCCTACTCTTTATTGCACCTGTGGTTAATTGATTTCTAATTTTTCATGTTCATCTTCTATCAGGTCCTGTATCAAGGCTATTTGATGGGAGTCCACAGAAATTGGCTCCAGCCCTCAAGGCAAAGGACTCGATAGGTAGAGAAAATGCCAAATCCAGTGTGAACATCTGGCTGACTGTGCGATGATCAATCAGTAATAATAATAATAATAAAGTTGGAAGGGACCTTGTAGGTCTTCTAGTCCAACCATGTGCTCAGGCAGGAAACCCTATACCATTTCAGACAAATGGCTGTCCCGTTTCTTCTTAAAAACTTCCAGTGTTGGAGCATTCGCCGCTTCTGGAGGCAGGTTGTTCCACTGATTAATTGTTCTCACTGTCAGGAAGTTTCTCCTTAGTTCTAGGTTGCTTCTCTCCTTGATTAGTTTCCATCCGTTGCTTCTTGTCCTGCCTTCAGGCGCCTTGGAAAATAGCTTGACTCCCTCTTCTTTGAGGCAGCCCCTGAGATATTGGAACACTGCTATCATGTCCCCCCTCGTCCTTCTCTTCATTAAACTAGACATGCCCAATTCCAGCAACTGTTCCTTATATCTTTTAGCCTCAGTCCCCTAATCCTCTTTGTTGCTCTTCTCTGTACTCTTTCTAGAGTCTCAACATCTTTTTTACATCGTGGTAACCCAAACTGGATGTAGTATTCCAAGTGTGGCCTTACCAAGGCCTTGTAAAGTGGTATTAACACTTCAAGTGATCTTGATTCTATCCCTCTGTTAATGCAGCCTAGCACTGTGTTGGCCTTTTTGGCAGCTGCAGCACACTGCTGGCTCATATTTAAGTGATTATCCACTAGGACTGTTGGAGTTATTGGATTATCTGGCCTGCTAGGCTGAGTCATCAGCTGCAGTAGGCCAAGGTATGAGGAAGTCGAAAGTAAAAAAGATTGGAGTAAACAAGGAAGTGCCGTGCGGTGCAAAGGAAGGTGTTTTGGTGTTTTGTTGGTGCCGGGTGTAACAGCTGTAGAGGAGCTGTGCAAAGCAAAGCTGTAGCACGTGTAATTTGCTAATATGCAGTGTTATAACAAATGTGGTTGGTGTAAGGTGGTCACCAGGTGCATATAAACCCGCCTTCTGATAACACAATAAAAGGGATGCTTCGGCTTTGTTCGGGGCTCCCATCCCGAGGAAACCACGTGTTCGTGTCTGTTCTTCTACACCCATGGGAGACCGCTGGGCGCGTGAAAACCCACAACTGGTGACCCCGACGTGATTCATGTTTCTGAGCACGTCTACCCTCTTACTCACTCGGCGGAAGAGCCTACTGCAACTCAGGGCCGGTCGTCAGGACTAGACGAAGCACCCTCCCAAAACATTACCGTGAGTATGGGGACAGGATTCTCTAAGCCTCAGGTTGTGCACCTCTCAGAACTTAGGGAATTGACCAAGACATCAATAATTGTTTTGAAAAACAATGGGAAATATTTGTCGCTTCCCACTAAAGGGGATTTGATCCTTCTCTTAAAATATGTATATCAAAATTGCCTTGTATATCCCTAAAAGTATCGGTATGGGTTAAATTAGGAAAGTATTTTCATGAATCCCCTTGAGCCCCTCCAAAAATTTTGTCTACATGGCGAATTGTAATTGAATGTCTCCAAATCCATGAAGATGCCATGAAAACAGAGAAGGGTGTTATGTCCCGAGCCTTTGCAAACGGCTCGGGCGTTTGCAGGCAGTCCCAGGCAGGTGCAAAGCTGCCCGGGACCAGACAGGCTGTCGCCAGCGCCGTGCGCATGCGCGGGTGCTGGCGCGGGAAAAGTAACCCATTTACCCGGGAGTTGCCTATATAAGAGGCTGCGAGGCGTTTGGGCAAGGCTGAAGTCATCTTCCTGTAAACTGAACGCTGAATAAAAGAAACTGAGAACTCCAGCTGCTTCTCGTGTCTGTTTTCCCGCCACGGACTCAACACTGGCGACGAAGGTGGGATGCCTTGCACTACCTGGAAAGGAAGAAGTGTAAGCTTACCCAAGGAGTCCTGAGCGGCGGAAGAGGAACGGCGTCGACTCGGCAGCTGCCCGCCAATCCGGTGCGCATTCGGGGGTAGGCTGGCTGATAGACCCGTCTCCTGAAGATCCGAAGATGGCGAAAATCGGAAGGCTTTCGGAATTCGACGTCTCACATCCAGAGCGGTGGGAGTCCTACGTATCCAGAATGGAGAACTACTTCAAGGCAAACCAAGTGAGGGAAGATAGCTTGAAGGCTGCCACCCTGCTTTGCGTTTGCGGCCAAGACGCCTTCGAAATCGCAGAAAACCTTGCAGCACCTGTTCCAGTAGAGTCTGTAAGCTACGCAGACCTGAAGAAGCTGCTGAAGGAGCACTTCCACCCCAAGGTGTCCGTTATCTCATGGCGCCACACCTTCGAACAGAGGGATCAACGGTCCGGTGAGTCAGCCAAGGAATACATCGCCGCGTTACGGAAGGCCGCCAAGCCCTGCGAGTTCAAGGACCTCGAGGAACGACTGAGGGACCGATTCGTGTGCGGGTTAAGGCATCGAGAGCTACAACAGAGACTTTTCGCTAAGGAAGAATTATCCTTCCAAGACGCCTTAAGGGAAGTCACCGCAGAAGAAGCAGCAGGCGGCGCTGTCAAGAACATGCGGCCGATCAGAAGCAGTGCAGAGGGTGCGTCCGTGCACCAGGAAGACGTCCGACGAAACTCCGAGGAGGATCCGGACGAAGAAGTCGACCGTCTACACCCCGCGAAGGAAGAGAACCAGAAGGGAAGCTCTTCGGCTCCGCTCAAGTGCATCGGCTGTGGAGGTCGCCACAGGAGAACCGACTGCAAGTTCCGCTCCGCTACCTGCCGGGCATGCGGCAAACAAGGGCACATTGCAGCTGTGTGTCTGGGCCGACGAAAGGCACAACCCCAAGAAGAACGCCTGAAGGGTACCAGATTCCCCAGCCAGAATAGGGTAGGTTTTTGCGCTTCGCGAAGAAGCATCTGTAGGACAGGCACACACAAGCCCATGAAGAAAAAGCTGTCACTCAACGTGAAGCTACAAGGGGTTCCATTATCTATGGAACTAGACACAGGGTCTGCCCTTTCCATCATTTCATTGCATACATTTAGGAAGATTTGTTCCAGTAGTGGGACTAAGGCCAAGTTAAGGCCTTCTGATATTGTATTAACAGATTTTCAGAACTCAAGAGTGTGTGTTAAGGGGGAGGCCACCCTTAACGTGCAATACAAGAGTTTTGAAGGTCCACTAGACTTATTAGTAGTAGGGGGTGAACGAACGAGTCTCATAGGACTCGATTGGTTTGAGGCCCTGGGGATACACGTCACAGGACTCAACAGCTTACAAACACTCGACCTACAGGAAGTCTGCAAAGAATTTGCAGATGTTTTCAGCCCCCAGCTGGGCACATTCAAAGGACCACCTGTGTCCTTAAAGCTAGACCCCACTGTCACTCCCATTAGGATTAAAGCAAGAAGGGTCCCTTTTGCTTTAAAAAGTAAGATTGACACTGAATTAGACAAACTAATCCAACAGGGAATTCTAGAACCTGTTGATTCCAGCCCGTGGGAGACCCCCATTGTCACGCCTCTAAAGGCAAATGGGGACATTCGCATTTGTGCTGATTACAAATGCACACTCAATAAGGCATTGCAGCAACATGCCTATCCTGTTCCTGTGGTCAGTCACATCCTGGCCTCTCTCAAGGGGGGGCGTGTTTTTGCAAAGCTTGACCTAGCTCAAGCATATCAACAGCTGCCTGTTGATGATGATGCTGCCATAGCTCAGACCATTGTGACCCACAGGGGAGCCTTTAAGGTAAAAAGGCTACAGTTTGGAGTGAATGTCGCTCCTGGGATTTTCCAAAGCGTAATGGAAAACACACTACGAGGTATACCAGGGGTCTGCCCCTACTTTGACGATGTCTTGATTGCAGGAGACTCCACACACATTCTAGCTGAAAGGCTTAGGGCTGTCCTGTTAAGATTCAGGAAATCAGGCCTCAAGCTCAGAAAAGACAAATGCAAGATTGGGGTGCCTTCTACTGAATTTCTGGGATTCAAAATTGATGCTGCTGGGATTCATCCTGCTGAATCCAAACTAACTGCTATTTTAGAAGCACCCAGGCCAAAGTCTAAGGCCGAACTTCAGGCCTTCTTAGGCCTCCTGAATTTCTACAATTCTTTTCTTCCACATAAAGCTAGTGTAGCTGAGCCTCTTCACAGGCTACTAGACAAACAAGCTGTGTGGCTGTGGTCACAAGCACATGAGGCTTGCTTTAAAGAAGTCAAGGCCTTGCTCACTTCTAACAGTGTTCTTGCACATTTCAACGAGTCTCTTCCTGTGTGCATCGCTTGTGATGTGTCCCCCTACGGGGTTGGAGCTGTCCTGAGTCACCTCAGGTCTGATGGAACTCAGGTTCCTATTGCATACTACTCCAGAACACTGTCTTCTGCCGAGCGCAACTACGCTCAGATAGACAGGGAGGCTCTGGCTGTTGTTGCTGGAATTAAAAAATTCCACGATTTTCTATATGGCAGGCATTTCACGGTCTTCACTGACCATAAGCCTCTGCTGGGACTGTTTACCACACGTAAGCAGACTCCCCACATCATTCCCCTAGAATGCTTAGGTGGTCTATTTTTTTGTCTGCATATGATTTTTCATTACTCCACAAGCCTGGGAAAGAAATGGGCTATGCTGATGGCCTCAGTAGGTTGCCTCTGCCAGTAGTAGAAGCTGACCCCGCGCCAGCTGTCAACATTCTATCAATCCAAGCCTTGCCCGAGCTCCCTCTTAGTGCCAGGGATGTTACCGCTGAAACAGGTACAGATCACACACTTTCACGTGTCCGCTCCTGGGTCCTGTCCGGGTGGCCTGAGCACTGCCCTAGTCCTGAGTTTCAGAGTTTCTGGTCCAAAAGGAACGAACTGTCCCTTTCTCAGGGTTGTCTGCTTTGGGGAAACAGAGTTGTCATTCCCACCTCAATGAGGACTAGGGTCTTAGAATCCCTCCACGAGGGTCATCCTGGCATTGTTCGTATGAAGGCTCTTGCACGAAGCCACTTGTGGTGGCCTGGTTTAGATAAAGGTATTGAGGCTAAGGTACACGCATGCCACCTGTGCCAACGATCTCGCCCAGAGATGCCCCAAGCTCCTGTGCATAGATGGGAGGAAACACAGTCCCCATGGTCTAGGATGCACATTGACTACGCTGGGCCCTTTCAGGGCCAGTTCTTCTTGGTCCTTGTTGACAGCCATTCAAAATGGCTTGAGGTTGTGCCTGTCTCATCCACCACCACTGCAAAGACTATTCAGGTACTGAGGGGGATTTTTGCTGCACACGGGCTGCCAGATGTCATTGTGTCCGACAACGGCCCTCAATTCACCTCCTCCGAATTCCAAGCTTTCTTACAGGCAAACCTTATTCGTCATGCCACGTCTGCGCCTTTTCACCCGTCCTCCAACGGTATGGCTGAACGCATGGTGCGCATCGCTAAGGACGCCTTGAAGAGACTCACCTACGGGGACTGGCATCACAGGTTGGCTGACTTTCTCCTTTCTTATCGCACCACACCGTCCACTTCTACAGGGAGAAGTCCAGCTGAACTTCGTTGGGGGCGCCAACTTACTACTAGACTTGACCGGTTGCATCCGGACAGACTGCCTTCATCTACCTCACATCCTAGGGCACCTAGACAACTACTTGTGGGTGCCCCGGTTTGGGCTCGCAATTACGGGCCTGGTCATACATGGGTCCCCGCTTCTGTGTCCAGGATCACAGGTCCTCTCTCCTACGAGGTTGCCCTGGACAACGGTCGTGTCCTGCGTCGGCACATCGACCAACTTCGCTCTAGGCGAGACTTTTCTGATGAGACTCCTGGGTCTTTTCCAGGGGGGAGGGGGACCCTTTGGAGCAAAGGGAAGGGCAAGAGCTACTGCCCATCTCCACTGAGGGAGCCACAAACGGCCCATCCCAGGGTTCTGCAATTGCTCCGAAAAGAAAGTCATGGAGCTTACCCACACAACAGGCACTCACGCCTACTCCAGCCAGGGAGTCACCCCGGGGGCATACTCACTTTCCACACACATCACACAGCACTCCAGCAACGGAGGATACCCGGGGGCATCCCAACAAATCATTCCCCGCAAGAGAGCTGGCACACAATTCCCAAGGTTGGCCTGACCTTACCCCAAATCCTACAGGGGGTCAAACATACACAGAGCTAGTCGAGGAACCAAGTCCCGACTACAACACCCCTAGCACAAATCAGGGAACACCTGAGTTTTGGGAAAGTACAGAAACCCACACGAGCCCGAGCACAGAATGGGGTTCAGGGAATGGACAGCCTCCTGACAGGTCTTGGACTGACCTAGGAGGTTCTACAGAGACGCCCAGCAGTGGCTATCACTTCAAGGGGCCTGAGGGTCTACAGCTAGGTAGGACAACCAGGTCACAAAGCAACAGAAGCCCTGGCCTGACGAGCCCAGTGGGCAAGCAAGCAGGCCAGGCATCGGGGCACAGTCCTTGGAAGACACCAGGGCACAATAGAACAGGCTCATGCCTCCCTCCAGTCAGGGGACTTATGCCAGTAACCCAGAGCTAAGAAGGTCACAGAGAGCAAAGAAATCTCCTAAGTACCTAGAAGATTACATAACATTGCTGGCAAGGCAAAAGCCAGTAAACAGTGGGAGCACTGGGGAGCAAATTGTCATATAAAATAAATGTTGTATGTTGGTAGTAGTTTTAGCCCGGGGGAAAGGGGTGTTATGTCCCGAGCCTTTGCAAACGGCTCGGGCGTTTGCAGGCAGTCCCGGGCAGGTGCAAAGCTGCCCGGGACCAGACAGGCTGTCGCCAGCGCCGTGCGCATGCGCGGGTGCTGGCGCGGGAAAAGTAACCCATTTACCCGGGAGTTGCCTATATAAGAGGCTGCGAGGCGTTTGGGCAAGGCTGAAGCCATCTTCCTGTAAACTGAACGCTGAATAAAAGAAACTGAGAACTCCAGCTGCTTCTCGTGTCTGTTTTCCCGCCACGGACTCAACAAAGGGGAGGGTAGACCCACCTCCTTCCTATAACTCTGAAAAGCCTGTAGACCCCCCGCCTGCTTATGACTCTGAAAAGCCCGATGAGTTAAAAAAGGGACAGAGTGCAAAAGAAAAATCCTCTTTGGCAGTTTATCAAGCCGATGTGCTTTTCGAACCATTCGCGCCAATAAAGGAGGGAGGAAAAGAACAAAGGAACACTAACGTGCTGCCTTCCCCTGCCAGCGCCATCTCCAGGGCACTGGCCGAAGCTCATGAAAAAGGGGAACTGCAGCCTGAAGAATATCAATTTTGCGCGCTTGTTTTTATTGATCCAATCACAGGCAATCGCAGATATGAAACAATTCCTATAAAAATATTAGAGAAATTAAACAAGCTGCTTCAAGTTATGGGATTTCTAGCCATCATACCTTGGGTCTGATAGGTCACATGGCTTGTACTTTTTATTTGTTGCCTGAAGATTGGAAAGGGCTATTCCATATGATTTTAACATCCTCACAATATGTGGTTTGGGAATCCGAATGGAAAAAGGAATGTCAAAAGATCGTTTTAGCTTGGCCGGGCCATAATCCACCAACAGTAGACCAGTTAACAGGGAATGGAAATTTTACTTACCTGGGGGCTCAACAAGCCATGAACCCTTTGTTCTATTCTCATGCAGCCCTCGCAGCAAAAGCTGCCCTAACTCGGGTTGATGATTCGCAGAGGGGAACAAAAGGCTCTTTTGTAAAGATTTTTCAAGGGCCTAATCAGCCCTATGGGGAATTTGTGGATCAGTTACAAAAGGCCATATCTAGGGAAATCACAAATGAAATAGCCCAAGAGGAATTGTTGAAAAAACTTGCCTTTGAAAATGCCAATGAGGACTGTAGACGGGCCCTGCAGCCCTTAATGAGCAAACCTGATGCAGGATTGGCAGACTATATTCAAGCCTGTAGAATTGTGGGGACCAATGCATTTAACATGGAAACTTTGGCTATGGCCTTACAAAAAGCAGGAAGTAATAATGGGCAACCTGCGGGTAAAGCTGGTAACTGTTTTAATTGCGGGAAGCCTGGTCATTTTAAAAATCAGTGCCGGGCCCCAGGGGGAGGCGCTAATAAAAGCAGGGGAGTGGGAGCCAGACCAAAAACTGTTTGCCCACGCTGTAAAAAGGGGTTTCACTGGGCAAACCAGTGTCGCTCCAACCCTATGCCTGCTGATTCCCAGAAACCGGGAAATTAGAGCTGGGGCATTCATCTAGCCCCGCCTCAAAGGCTGAATCTTGTCATTTTGTCCTGGTGGCCTCTGAGACAATAACCACAGGTTTATCCGGGCTGTCATATTTTTTGCCAATCCGGCCGTCTGTCCCTTTTCCCCCTGATTGTGACACCCCTCTGTTAGTGTTTCCTCACCGTGACTTTATTATGCAGGGAGTAACGGCTATGCCATTTTTGAAAGACCCAGCTGACTTTACATCAGTCGCTTTGGCATTTACCCCCAACACTCCCATGACTGTGCTTGAGGGAACAGTAGTGGCAACTGCTGTCCCTGTGCCCCAACAACCACAAGTTTTGGCCATTGAGCAAGAAATTCAAAAGTTCCGCCCCTCTATGGCCTTTCAAGTCAATGGACGCTCCTTTTTTGGTATTCTAAATATCGGAGCTGACGTATCGGTCATAAGAGAGGAGGAGTGGCCCTCTGAGTGGCAGACCGACAGCGCACCATCGGTTCGGGGAGTGGGAGGAGTCCGGCACGCACGTGTGAGCAAACACTGGCTTTCTGTGACCTGGGAAGAAACATCAGTCACTGCCCACATTAAACCTGTCATTCTTACGCTTCATACTAATCTGTGGGGTCGGGATTTGATGAGTCAGTTCAATGCAAAATTAATTTTGGATTAAGATGTCTCAATTAATAAAGTTAAACCTCTTGACTGACACCCCAGTTTGGGTGGATCTGTGGCCTTTAACCAAAGAAAAATTAGCCGCTCTGGTGCAATTGGTAGATCAACAATTAGAGTTAAAACGCATTGAACCCTCATTGAGTCCTTATAATACTCCGGTGTTTGTCATAAAGAAAAAATCTGGAAAATGGAGAATTTTAAACGACCTTAGAGTTATCAATAGGATCATTCGCCCCATGGGGGTGCTCCAATGCGGTTTACCTAATCCTAATTTGATACCAAAAGACTATGACCTTATGGTTATAGATCTAAAAGATGCATTTTTCTCTATTCCACTACACCCAGAGGACAAACACTTATTTGCCTTTACTGTGCCTGAAATAAATAACTCCAAGCCCACGGCCAGATATCAATGGACTGTCTTGCCTCAAGGGATGCTAAACAGTCCCACAATGTGTCAATATGTTGTCAATCAGGTTTTAAGACCATATCGGGACAAGTTTCCTCATTTTAAAATTTATCATTATATGGATGATATCTTAGTGGCAGCTCCAGGGGCCTCAGGTACAGTCTCAGCAACCTTGCCTGTTCTAACCTCCATTTTTCAAACAAATGGGTTTTTTATTTCACCTGAAAAAATTCAGCTTAAACACCCCTTTTTGTACTTGGGCCACAAGCTTTTGGCCTCACACGCTGAGCCTCAGCTGTCTAAGTTGTGTCTTCCGCCATGCCCAACCTTAGTCCAACTTCAACAATATTTAGGATCAATTAATTGGGCCCGTCCCTATATGGGACTAACCACCTCTCAAATGGCTCCATTGTTCTCTGCTCTTACGCAGGGAAAAAATCCAGGAGATATGATCGTGTTAACTCAACAACAACTTAAAACTTGTGACATCATTCAGCATGCATTGTCAAAAGTATGGGTCGATCGTGTTCAGCCCGATATGCCTTTTTCTATGCTAATTTTTAACACCATTGACCTTCCTACGGCAGCTTTGGCTCAGATCGTGTCTAATATAAAAATGATGATTGTAGAATGGATCCACTTATCTCACACCCCGAAGAACACCATTTCACAGAAACGTACACTCAGCTTATAACAAAATCTCGCTTTAGGGCACAGGCTTTAGGGGGTATTGAACCGTCCTTTTTATATATCCCTTGTTCGCTAACGGCTTGGGAAAGTTTGTTGGCCAATTATGAATCTTTGCAGCAAGCACTTGCTGATTGGCCAGGAGAAGTATCTTGTCATCCACCATCAGATCCTCGCATTTTTTTTATTAAAAACAGTCCCATTTAAATGGCAATCTCCTTGTGCTTCTTTCCCTTTAAAAGAAGCAATAATGGTGTTTGCAGACGGCAGCAAGACTCATGGAGCCTGTGCTTGGAAAGAGGAGGGTAAGTGGTGTACAAAAATCACCCCCCCACAGACGTCAGCTCAGCGCTCTGAGCTAGTAGCGGCCACAATGGCATTTTTTCATTTTAAAGATCAACCCTTTAATCTGATCCTGGACAGTTTATATGTTACCCAAATTGTCAAAACCATTTTTGATTCTTATTTAGCACCAAATGTCTCTATGGATCTGTTAACATTATTTTTGGACTTGCAACATCTCATAAACGATCGGAAACACCCATTTTTTTGTTGCCCATATTCGTAGCCATCAGCCTTTTCCAGGTCCACTCCAAGAAGGCAATGATGTTGCTGATGCTGCCGCCTCACAAACACCTCTTAATATGCCACTCACCTTTTTAACCCCTTGGGAAAGTCACTCCTATTTCCATCAGAATAAGAAAGCATTAATCAAACAATTTAATCTTTCAGCTGCTGAAGCTGCTGCCATCGTTCAGCAATGTCCAACCTGTAGCAAGCAAGCACACTCAATACCACTTGGAGTAAATCCTCGTGGCTTGGAGAGCTGTCAAATTTGGCAAATGGATATTACTCAATATCCTCCCTTTGCCCCATGGAAACATCTTCATGTTTCTATTGATACATATTCTGGTTTCATTATGGCTTCCCCCCTGAGGGGTGAGGCCACTAAACATGTTATCAATCACTGTCATTTGCATCGTTGGGACGCCCCAAAGAACTAAAATCAGACAACGGACCTGCTTATATTAGCTCTGCTTTTGCAGAATTCTGTACAAAATGGTCCATTGTTCATAAATTTGGCATTCCGTATAATAGCCAAGGTCAAGCCTTGGTTGAGCGAGCAAATCAAACATTAAAAACAGCTCTCAATCGATATTTAAATGAAAAGGGGAAAATCGCCCCTGGCCTCCCAGCAGTGCAAAACATCCTTAACTTGTGCCTTTATACACTGAACTTTTTAAATCTGATGGGCGACTCATCATCAACAGCTGCCTCTCATCATTTTTCAACAGTCCCTCCCCCTACTTCAAGACCTCCAGTTTACTATCGACGGCTTCCAGACCCCACGTGGAAAGGTCCTGCAGAGCTTATCACCTGGGGGAGAGGCTACGCTGCGGTAGATGATCATGGCAAAATCATTTGGACTCCAGCTCGCTGTGTTCGCCCTTATTTGGTTCAATTTCCACCATCCTAACCAGACATCAGATGACCATGGACCCTGGGCCCACAACTCTTTTATGAAAGATGTGCAGAATATTTCTCGTCTTTTGAACAAGACTGAGTGTTGGATGTGCATGCATATTCCAACCCTGGAGGAGGGGGGACTTTTTATGCATGCGGTGCCTTTTAATACAACTGGTTGGAAACAATTTCCCTGGTCTAGAGGGACCCTTTTCAATGCTATGGTGAATTATACGGTATACACAATAGAAAGCAGAATCCAGGAAAAGGCAGCGTTTTGTTGGGAATATAAGAACACTGCTAAAAACTCTGTTTTAGTAGGCAGATACCCATATTGTGACATCACATTTCAACTTTCAAACAACATGACTAGACCACATCCCTTTAAGAAAATTCCTCTTTTTGAATCCCTTGATGATTTTTCTGAATATATGTGTACCTATCAAATAACCGGATGCTCGCTATCAACAGGATGTCACCCCGGCAAAACAGACACGATGTCCACACTCTTCCTTTGCAGTATTGTAAGAGCCATGGCTCGCCAAACTGTGCAAAGCTCCAACATGACTACAAATATATTAAGTAATGTATGGATGCTTTGTGGCCGGCGGGCATATCAACGTATACCTCCACGGTGGTCCGGCCGTTGTACGTTGGGCTTTCTTGCTCCCTCAGTTTTTGTGTCAGATCAGCCACCTTCAGGCCGTTTGCGCAATCGAAGAGATCTAGAAAATGGCCTGGGAGGACCTGGCAGTACAGGAACGCAAGTTGCACGATCTATATTTCATCTCTGGGGGTAGCCATGAATTACAGAGACATCTATGCATTAAATAACTGGACTATGCACATGTTCTACGCTACCATTCAGACTACCAAATTGTTAAACAAGGAAGTGGCAGAAATACGAGAGATTGTTCTGCAAAACCGTTATGCTTTAGACATTATCCTTGCCTCGAAAGGAGGAGTATGTGCCTTAATCCATTCTCATTGTTGTGTTTATATCTCTGATTACAAAGCCAATATCACAGGTACCATTGAGCATATGGAAGACATGGTTCGTCATGATCCGTTACAATCCGACGGATCTGGCGCTATAAACATTTGGGATGCCCTATGGTCTTGGCTACCTGACGGAACCTGGCTGCGATCATTGGTTTCTGGTATTATAACGATTGTGGTTATTTTAGTTTTGATATGTTGTTGTATTCAATGTTTGCCTTCTTTGTTTATGATGTTCAAAAATTTTTCCTCAGGAACTGTCACCCATCAACAGGTCAATTTAGTAACTACACCTATCACTGCAGTTCAGTTACCCTTGCTAACCAAACCGGCCTTCACTTTGCCAAGCAACACTGAGGATGACTTCCTATAAAGCACAACCTCCTTTTTTTAAATAAAACAGAAAAGTAGGAGATGTTGGAGTTATTGGATTATTTGGCCTGCTAGGCTGAGTCATCAGCTGCAGTAGGCCAAGTTATGAGGAAGTCGGAAGTAAAAAAAGATTGGAGTAAACAATGAAGTGCCGTGCAGTGCAAAGGAAGGTGTTTTGGTGTTTTGTTGGTGCCGGGTGTAACAGCTGTATAGGAGCGTGTGCAAAACAAAGCTGTAGCACGTGTAATATGCTAATATGCTGTGTTATAACAAATGTGGTTGGTGTAAGGTGGTCACCAGGTGCATATAAACCCGCCTTCTGATAATACAATAAAAGGGATGCTTCGGCTTTGTTCGAGTCTCCCATCCGGAGGAAACCACGTGTTCGTGTCTGATCTTCTACACCCATGGGAGACCGCTGGGCGCGTGAAAACCCACATTCAACCACATATTATGCTATAATTTTACACAGTCTCATTCTTCCCTTTTGGTTTATTTATTTATTGCTTTGCGATTACTTTGCCACCGATGTCTTCCAGCTAATGTAGTTGCTTCGGCAGAAATAGTATAAAATCAGATTGAAGCTATTCACTCAGAAAGGAGCAGAAAAAAATTCTTAAGGTTATTTTTTCTCAAGTGAAATAGCCTTGGATACAACTTAGAATAAGAATGGCTTAATATCAGCACAGCCTGGATCTTGATAAAGGAAATGAAGATGTAGCAATAGGAAATCCACAAGAGAGAGAGAGGATCCTTTCCTGGCCCAATCTTTTTGTTAAATAGACAGACCAACAGATGTTATGAAATTGATTTTAGATACCATCTAAACAAATAGATAGATTACACAATAAAACCACATTATCAGAGGGTGAGTCACATAGGACCTGATGCAGGCAAACAAACACAGCCAAGATGTGAGGGATACTATTGTGGACACTATTACACCTATGCTAATAAAGGGGTGTGATCTCACAATGTACACAGGTGAAAACATAATTTGCACAACCAGTATCCATACAAGCCTAAAACTATTCAATTCCTCCCCCCTCTCAACTTTCATTCACACACTTTCTACTTCTCTTTTATTGCAATGTCTAAATTTATAAGGGGATGTAAATATTAAACTTGTGGCATAAATCATCCTATAAAATGTTAAAATCTCAACTATGAATCAGACCTCGCTGAAAATAATTATTAAAATACAAATAGTAATTACCAGAGTAGGTCTAGGGCCAATAGTTAACATATATCCATTCTTTATTAGCCTTTTAATGCAGCATTTTTTACAACACAGGCAGGGTACACGTAACACAGAAATCAGCCAGAAGCATCATGGCAGTTCTAAAGCAAGGAATCTTCACAGCTTGACACTTTATTGTTAAACAACATGTCAGTTTGTCCCCATTTCCCTCTCTGCACATACGGTACTCATTACACAAGATAATTGACCGTTTCTGGGGTAACACCAGGAGCTCAACATTATTTCTAGACTTCAGTGCACTTTCAGAAATACAGCTAGCCTCTGCCTGCTCCCTGCGGTTCTTGAGCAAAGAACTACATTACTAATAATTGACTTTCTTTTCAGATTGGCTAGTTTTGCCATTTGTAGCCTCACTGACCCTCTAATACTCACTGCCTGTGAGGGCAAGGTTGGCAGGGGAGAGTCCTCAGAAAGGGGCTCCCCCCTCAAGGCAAAGAGCCCTTTCTAACTCCAATTCTGTCACTGGGAGGAGAAGAAAGGAGGTTTGGGTCTAGTAAACCCTGCAATGTTCTCCTCTCTTCTCTAGCCCTTCTTGTTCAGCTGAGTAAAAGAGTCCAACGGGAGAGTGAGAAATTCCTACACCTGCTGGCTCTTCCTGATGATGCAAGGAACTAAGCCTGTTGCTCCTGTACATCAACACATACTTCCCCGAGTTCCCCTAGGTGGCAGCCCATAATTACGTTCCAGGAAAATATGGGGTAGCCGTATTTAGTTTGCATCTAAGGTGATGTTGACTGCATAACGATCTCATAATAGTGTGAAGAGAGGCATTGTGTTGTAAGGTTTTCAGACTGTTCCTCCACTGACCTCGTCTTTATGTGCCCCAAATGAGGAATGGGAGGGAGACAAAATCTTCCCTTGGAGATCGAAGCCACGGGAATCCTGCAGGACCAGTCTGGATGGCTTCTGGAGGGGGCAAGGCTCAGTGGGAGAGCTATCTAGGGGCATCTAGGGGTGCTGGGGAGAAGGGAGGGGTCTTCCACTCAGAGTTGCCCCCTTGATCTTTCCTCTCTCCGCAGATCTGCTCTCCCTCCCCCCTGATGGCAAATGTCTCCTACACCAGGAATGGCTTCAGCTGGACTTTCTGCTCTGGCCCCAAGAGGCCCTGGGGAAGACACCCTTCCCAACACCCCCTGCCCAGGAGCCCTCAGACCAGGGAGATGGACATCAGGGCGACCTTCCCAGAGATCAAGGCCGTTGGCTACAGGACCACTCAGGGCCTTTTCTGAGGGGGGGGTCTCAGATGAGCTCTGGTTGGGGGCCACACTTGAGACTCACACAGGACTCCCTCTGTTGGGGACCATCGGGTCAGGATGGGGTCCTCCACCCAGGACATGAAGCAGGAGGACCCTCAAACTGTGCAGGAGACATTGCTCTAAGGGTCTCCTCTGCCCAGAGAGAGGGGGCTTCAGACCGAAGGCAGGAAGGGCTGTGGGGCGGCAGTGGGGATAGGTGGGCAGTCCTGGAAAAGGCCTCTCGGGTCTCAGGTGGAGGGAGGGAGGCGCTGGGTGCCAAAATGGGGCAGGATCCTCCAGTTGTGAAGGAGAGAAATGGCACAAAAGGCTGGGTGAGTGAAGGGGGAGTCTCAGGTGTCCCCCAATGGCTCCCCAGAAGGGCTTGAAGGGGACCACTCCTTCTGGCATCCTGGTCCTCAAAAGTGGGCTTGAGGGGAAGCAGAGAAAGGGGGCCCGAGCAGGAGGGGAGTCCTGCCCCCCCTGGAAGGAGGAGGAGGCGGGCCATCAGGAGGGGCCCCAGGGCCCATCGTTCCCAGCCGCTAGCAAAGGAGGGAGCCAAACGAGAAGCGGGAGGAGGGGGAGGCCTTCCGTGAGAGACTGGTGGAAGACGCCCCCTGGAGGAGAGAGGGGGAACTCTCTCAGTGCCAGCAGGAGGTAGATTTGCTGGGGGGTGTCTGGTGGGGGAGGGGAGGAATTTCCTGCTGGACTCCGCCATCCTCCCCGGGTGGAAAAAGGCAGGCAGAAGCTCAACTGGTCCAGCAGATCTATTTTCTCCAGGAAACGTTGGATCTAAAGGGGGAGGAATTATGGAGGGAGGGGGCTGAAACTTTTTGGGGTGGAGGGAAAGTAAGATCCATGCCCCCCCTCTCTCTCTGCCTTTGGGGGAGCGGGGAATATGGGGAAGGGGGCAGAATGAGTGACACTCCGGAGGGGTCCCAGCCCTTCAATCGCCCACCTTCCCTGGGTCCCCCCAACTTATCTTTTTCCCCCCAACCTTCAGCCTAACTCCCTGCCTTGGGATGATTTTCGAGATTCAGACTTGTGTCGTCTCCCCCTCCCCAAAAGCCCCCCTGCAGCCCCCCCAGAGCATCTCAAAGTGAGGGTCTCCAGCCCCCCTCACGATAGGGATTGTTTTGGGGAGCCATAGGGGAGTCATTCAGAGCCCCCCCAAATGCTCCTCTCTCGCTTCCCCCCTCCCTCCAGGTCCCGATAGAGCAACGGGGGATTATGGGGTGGGGGTTTCTTGGCCTCCTCCCCAAATTCAGAGCCTCCCCCGGAAGGGACCGAAGCTCAACTCCGGCCTGACTTTGAAAGCCTCACATTTGAGATTTGTGAAGAAAACTTGAAGTCTTTGAAGACGCAAAAATACTTTGGCCAAAATGCAGCTTTTTCCTTGTGTGGATTCAGGTCTGAAAATGCCTCAGTTTCCCTCTTTCGCTTTCGCTTTCCCTCCCCTTCCTCTTTCCACGCAGCCGCTCCGACTCCGACCCGGCCATTTTGGAGGGGGGGGCGATAGAGGGGCCCGGCTGCGACTCCCCACCTCGGCTACAATCGGGAAAGAGGGGGTCCCTCTCCGCCCTCCTGGGGGGGAAATGGGGAGGGAAAGGGGAGGAGACCACGCAGAGATCGAGGCTGTCGCCGGCTCCCGTCACTCTTACCCTCTGAAGAGCTAGCAGCTTTCTTCCCCCTCTCCCCCCACGAATCTCGGCAGTGCTTCCCAGCCCCCTCCCCCCCCAAACGTCCAAAGTATCCAAAAAAACAGACATTCTTTTTTTTAATGTTTCACTACACCCATGGAAACCATTTTTTCTACGACATTCGGGTTGTGGTCAGTTACACAAAGGCGGGTCAGGCCGATCCTCCATTCCCGATTCTGCTCCAAAGGGCTTTGGGGGTCCACAGGGGGCCTGAATCCTTCCTAGGGATGGGGGGTCTGGAGGGGTCAACCCCCCCCCTGGCCCAGCACCAGCCCCTCAGGCCAGAGCCGGGTCCCCCCCCCCGCAGCTAAAGGAGGCTGCACCTCAGATGTGTACATCCAGCCAGTCGCACAAAGTGGGTCCCAGATCCAGGCAGCGTCTGTGGGGGTTAGCAGGACAGGCTGTGGGGTGGCAGCAGTGATAAGTGGGCAGTCCTGGAAAAGGCCTCTGGAGTCTCAGGTGGAGGGAGGGAGGCGTTGGGTGCCAAAATGGGGCAGGACCCTCCAGTTGTGAAGGAGAGAAATGGCAGAAATGGCTGGGTGAGTGTAGGGGGAGTCTCGGGTGTCTCCCAGTGGCTCCCCACAAGTGCTTGAAGGGGACCATGCCTCCAGGCATCCTGGTCCTCAAAAGGAGGCTTGAGGGGAAGCAGAGCAAGGGGTCTTACAAGCAGGAGGGGAGTCCTGCCCCTTCCCCTCCCTGGATCTGCCCACCCTCCTCCCAAACCAGTTTTGACTTCAGATCTGAAGTAGCCAGGATGGTTGATCCAGGGAAGGTGTCAATCTGGGGAGGGGAAGAGGAGAAGGGAGGACCCTCCTGTTGGGGGTGGAAGGAAAGAGGAGGAAGAGAAAGGAAGGAAGGAAGAATTCCAGGATTTTTCCTACAATGTTTATTCTTTTATAGCAAAGCAAAGGGAAGGGATTTGGATGAAGAGTAATGAAGATGAAGCTGCTGTGGATTTAAAGCCGGGAGAGATTTAGATGTCTGGACTAACAGGCAGGTCCAGAGTCCCAGGGGTCAGTCTAGATGGTCTCCACCACTCCCTCACAAGAAAGAGGCCTTCAAAGGAAAGCCAGAGGGGTCTCAGCAGGAAAAGCTCCAGGCTGCCATTCTCCTCCTCCCCCCAATCTAAAATCTTGACCCTCCATTTTTCAGAGGTTGCAAAAAAGAGACAGAAATTCCTCAGCTAATGGAAAAACACCCCTTCCTTTCCCACAAGGAAGCAGGAAGGACGGCAGGATTAATTCATGAGTGCTGTAGAAAAAAAGAGATGGGGAGAAAGTTAGAAAATAAAGTGAAACCAGTGTAAATAGCTTATTATTCCTCTCTTTCAGCCACCACCCCCAACAGGCCAACATTGCAGGGGGGTGGTTGATGGGCAGGAACAAAGTGAGGGAGTTTCCCCCCCCCCTTTTTTTTTCGAAGAGGAAAAGGATGCAAAGGACCAGCAATTCATCTCCAGAGGCTTATGGAATTTACCCCAATTGACTTAATTGGGGAGTTAATCAAGAAAGGAGCCCCCCCTAGACGTTTCATATGAACAAAGAAGATGGGGCCAGGATGGAGAGTGGTAGCAAAGCTGGGTGTCGCTTTGCCAGAAATTGTGTGAAATGTCACAAAGAGACTTCCCTTCTCTTTTGCAATTTCCCAAAACCTGGAAATCTCCTGGGCCAGATTTTAGTGTTTATGTGTGTGTGTGGTTTTTTTTCATTGCACTGGAAAAGCTGCCCAAAATTTCAAAAATTTGTGCTATCCATAGCTAGGAGGTTTTGTTCAGGCACATTTTTTTTTTTAAAGGAACAATTAAGGAATGTTAAAGAAACATCTATAACTTGAGGAGAAACTCACCTGCAGGAGGCTGGATGGGAGTTGCTGAAAGGAGAAAAAGACCCAATCAGGACCCTTCATGGGCTGGAGCACTCAGGGTGTCTCCCTCCCCATAATAGGTTGCAGGATGCTCACTTATACAGTAGACTCTCAAAGAACAGAATTTCCCAAGCAAATTTCCAAGGGGGCCTCCTTGCCATCTGCTAAGCTTGCTGAGAGGCCTCCCCTGGATGGTCCCCTCCCCACAATCTCTCATCCAGCCCCCAGACTCACCTTTCTTGCTCTTCAGGTAGAGGGAGAGCCCCATGGCAAAGAAGATCACCCCGATCACGGCTGCCACGATCCCCGTCCAGAGTTTGCTCCTGGCTGAGTTGGAGGATCGGGGCTCTGGGGAAGGAGAAGAAGCCTCACTGAGTAGGAGGATCAGGGCCAGCTTCCCCCCCGGGAGGGTCCATCCCAGCTCCCCCCACATGGAGGGTCTCTTCCCCCTTCCCAGAGCAGGAAAGTGTCCCCAGAGGGGGAGGGGAGGGGCTCGCCCCACTGGACGGTGATGGGGGCCTCCAGGCTGGCATGCTCCACCTGGCAGGTGTAGACGTCCCCCCGCTGGGGCTGGGTCTCCAGCATCACCTGGAGCTGGTAGGTCCAGTCTCCGTTCTGGAGCTCCTCCCCGAAGGCCACGCCCTCCTCCTCCGGCTGCCCGTTCTTCAGCCACCGGACCTCGATCTCCACGGGGTAGAAGCCCCTCGCAATGCAGAGGAGGATGGTATTAGGGGAAGTGGGATCCAGCTTGGTGGGGGAGATGGAGACGGTGGGCTTGGCTGGAGGGGAGGAGGGGGAGGGGGAGAAGGGACATGGGGGGAGACACAGGAGGGGCCAGAACAGGAGACCAAGTGGGTTAGTTCAGGCCAAGAGCCCTTTTCAGTCCTGAAAATATTATTTGTTTTAAGTCATTTCCAAAGCAAATTGCAGCAAGAAATTAAATGGGATCCTGAAAGATGGAAAAACATAAATAATTCCTGGTTGGGATCAGTTTCCATCATCAAATTGCACAAGTCCAACAGAAATAAATGCTGGAAATGCCCCGGAACGGAAGGAATTTCCTGCCAGATTTGGGGGAGACGGAAAGAGACCCAGAAGACGGGAAAGACACACAGCATGTTTTGGAGAATTGCAGGGATCCCATTCAAAAGAAAACCACATTTTTAAAAAAATAGGTAGAATACCGGAACATTTATTTATTTATTAAATTTGTTTGCCACCATCTCATGATAAAATGACTCTAGGCAGCTTACAGCAGGGCTTTTCAACTGGTGGTATGTGTACCACCTGTGGTACATGAGCACATGACAGATGGTATGCTGCCCTGGCCAGCCAAGTGTAGTGGGGGAGCGAACGAGCCAGCACAGGCAAGGACTTACTGTGAGAGAGTCCTCTGGAGCTGCAGAGTGGCTGGGGCGAGGCAAAGGCCCCAGGCTCACTTCTGGCTCACCCCCTCTCCCATGAGAAAGGAGGAGGAGGGTGTGGAGACAGGAGAGGCTATAAAAGGAGGCAGTTTGGGTTGGGAGAAGGAGAGAGAGAAAAAGAAGCAGCCTTGGGAGGAGATGGAGTCAGCTCTAGCTGCACAGAATGGAAAGAAGGAGGAGGGTAGGGGGAGAGGAGAGGAGATCAAGCAGGCCGGCCACAAGTGGATCTACAGCTTCTGTGGCAGCCACCTGTGCTGGCAACAACCAAGAGGCAAGGAATGTAGGGAGGAGGGGTTGCTCTCCATGAGGAATGAAGAAAGGCAGCAATGAAGAAAGGTAGCAATGAAAGAAGGCAGCAATGAAGAAAGGCAGCAATGAAGAAAGGCAGCACCGACTGGAGGTGAGGCAAGGAGGGAGATAGAGAGTGGAAGGATTCTTTTGTGCTTTTGTGACTTTGAAGTTCTGGGATTTGTGCAATGAGGGCTTTGTGTTCTTAAGGAGTGTTTGGCAATTTCTATTTGGTTGATGGCTGATGTCTCCTGTTAGCTTCTATTGCTCTGCTATTGTTAACTGTAATTTTTGCTGCAAGGGATTTTGAAGTATTTTTCTCCTGAATGGATTTTGCCTGTAGCAGTCCTTTACTTACAAATGGAGCCCTTTGGGGAAGCTGCCTTAGCCAGCAGCCATACTTACTACATTTTTTTCATCCTTAACTGCCGACTGCACTCCCTAACTTTTCTTTTTAGCCAGTAGCTAATTCTTAAAGGGGAATGCACCTTTTTAAGCTAGTTCCCTCAATGGCTTGCCTTTTCTGTCTCTGGAGGCTTTTCCTTGTTCAATGAATCTATGGAAGAAAGGAAATTGGGGGGCGGTCAAATTCTTCCTTCAGAAGGAGATGGGAATGAGAAAGAGGGAGGGAGGGAAGGAGGGAGGGAGGGAGGGAGGGAAGGAAGGAAGTCCCGCCTTAGCACTTGACCATCTGCCAATGACTTTGCTTGTCAAAAGGTTGCCAAAGGGGATCACATGACCCTGGGAAACTGTGACCATCATAAATATGAAATCCGTTGCCAAGCATCCAAATATAAATCACATGACCCTGGGCATGCTGCAATGGTCATAAGTGTGAAAAATGGTCATAAGTCATTTCAGTGCAATTGCAACTTTGAACACGGGTTTTTTTTTTTTTTTTTTGGTCATCAAGTTTTTGACACCTTGCTAGGTGGTACTCGAATATTGCCATATATCCTAAAAGTGGTACAATCAGTCATCAATAGGTTGGAAAGCCCTGGCTTACAGCATTAGAACATTAAAATCCTAACAGATAAATATTTCTATTGCAATCAAAATGGAATTCAAGATAAAATTATAGTTAAAAGATGGGGAGGAACAGGAGGTGTGAGGGGGGGAGGGGGGATTGCCTCTGAATTCAACAACTACCTCCAGTGTGAGGCTCCCCATGAGGACCCCCTGATTTTGAGCCAGATTTCGCCTAATCTGTACTTGAACCTTTGGTTTTTTCTGCCCAGGTTCCCCCCCCCCAACCTCTCCCTGCAGCTTCCGGCCTCCCTCCCAGCCCCATTTCCCCTGGGGAGGGAGGTGGGGAGGGGTCCCACCCTCCTGCCTGGGTGGGGGGGAGGGAGGGGTATAGGACAACTCAGCCAACTCAATGCAGCACAAAAGTTACACAATATGGAAGAAATGGAGAAAGAGAATCAGGAAAGGAGGAGGCTGAGGGAGGAGGAAAATGAAATGTGAAGGACAAAAATTAAAAAAAAAAACATTTTTAAAATTATTTTAAATAATTGAACAAAATTTTTGAATTGTCCTGCAGTGAATTGCCCCATTCCAGACCGGAAGGGTGGATAGGATCTGGGGGGGGGGGAATCTTGGGGAAAGGGAAGGTGGGGGCAGTTGGTGGCTGAGGAGATTAGGCAGATCCCAGGATCACAGAAGAGCCTTGGAAGGGATCCCTCTTGATCTCCTCCTTCAGCAAATGGCACAACTCTTGGGTGGATTAATGGGGGGGGTGAGTGAGCCCCCCAAGAGGGTCCTTCATAGATCCACTCCAGATCAGAGAACTTTTGCTAGCAACGTTTCTCTCCGTTCAGGGATTCTCTGATGAACAGCTCATTATATAAAGTTTAAGAACATGCAATTTTTAAAGGTTTGGTTATTTGTAATTTAATCCTGGGATTTTTTTATGAACAGTTAATTATCTTCCTAGGTTTGCAGGGAAGAATTTAGGAGTAAAAATGAATTCCAGACTGAATATGCGGAGAACAAAATCTGTGTCGGATCCCCTTAAATATTCCATAATTTCCGGAAGGAGCAGATGCCCAGCTTCACCTGGTAAAATGCGTTTTTCTCTTGGGATCTTTTGGTTTTTCTCTTGTGGAAGAAAGACCTTATTTAATTCTTTGGTAGCGTGTTATTTTGGGAGACCCTGGGCTCACAGTGGGAATATTAAATTTATCCAATTTTTGAGTAATGATGCTTTAAAGACTTTGGATTCTACCAAAGGAATATAATTTCCCTGTAAAGGCCAAATGGCAACAACTGCAGATGAAACTCTTGTTTTGCACAATGAAACCTTATCAGTTGATAGAAATAAATAAGGTTTTTTTATATACAAAGAAATAAAATTAGAAAAACAAAGGTAGGCGATTTGCCAGGAACCTGGATGAGAGAATTCAACCATCCATGGTGTCATTTCAGGGCTGAATGAAGGTGGGATGTGTTTCTTATGACCCCAAATCCAATTTTTATCTTTGTGGGTGTTTTGGGACTCCCTCCCCCAATTCAGGGACCTTCCCAGGTGTGAAGAGGGAAGCGATTTGGCTGCAGGTGAAGCCGAGTCTGTGGTCAAAAAGGGGGTTTCAAGGGGGGCTTTTTCCCAGACCCCCAAAATTGGCTGAACAAAATTTCTCAGCCTTTGAATCAGCTTCTGCTCAAGACAAACACCAGACCAGGACTCCCTGTGATTGTGGATTACATTTTAGTTTAAACATTGAATGGTGATTATGAATTCTAACTGGCTTCCTTTATTTGTTTGTTGGATTTAAAGGTACAAATGACGCTGAATAAAGAATAAGAAATAAAATGAACTGGAAGGGGAATAGGAGACAGCAGACGAAAGAGCCTTCACTAATTCCCTTTTCCAGACCTTTGGAAGTTCAATTTAATTCAAAAATCCCAAAGGCCCCAGAGGTGAAGGGAGCCCCTCCCCCCCGCCTTCTGGAAAGGGGTCAAAATGGGGCTCTGGGCTTTTCTTGGGGGGCAGAGAAAAGCTGTGGGGCTTTTCATGAATTTTTCCCACTGACTTTTAACAGTTCCTGTATTTTAGATCTTAAATTGTATAGCCTCTTTTGGTGAACAAAATCTTGTCGGTTCCCCTTAAATATTCCATAATTTCTGGAAGGAGCCGATGCCCAGCATCTCCCCGTAAAATGCCTTTTTCTCTTGGGATTTGGTAGTTTTTCTCTTGTGGAAGAAAGATCTTATTTAATTCTTTGGTAGCCTATTATTTTGGGAGACCCTGGCAACAATAAATGGCAACAACTGCAGATGAAACACTTGTTTTGCATAATGAAACCTTATCGGCTGATAGAAATAAATAAGGTTTTTTAATGTAAACAAATAAAACTAGACCAACAAACTTAGGCAATTTGCCAGGAATCTGGAACAGGGAAAACAATCCGAGCCTTCAGGGCTGAATGAAGGCCCGAAATTCAGTTTTAATGTTTGTGGGGTTTTTTTTTTAATCTTTGCCCCCAAATGAGGAACCTTCCCAGATACGAAGAGGGAAGCGATTCGGCTGCAGGTGAAGCAGAGTCTCTGACCAAAAAGGGGGTTTCAGGGGGGGCTTTTCTCCCAGACCCCCAACATTGGATGAACAAATGACTCTGAATAAAGAATAAAAAGAACTAAAAGAGGGACAGGGCCCAGCAGACGAAAGAGCCTTCCCTGATTCCCTTTTCCAGACCTTTGGAAGTTCACTTTTTATCCTAAAATCCCAAAGGCCCCAGAGGTGAAGGGAGCCCCTCCCCCACTCCTGGCCTTCCGGAAAGGGGTGAAAAGGGAGCTCTGGGGCTTTGCTTGGGGGGGGGCACAGAGGGGGAGGCAGCCATGGGGCTGGTCAGCCTCCTGAAGTCCCCCCCCTTCATGAACTTTTATCACTGGATTTTAATCATTCCTGCCTTTTAAATCTTAAATTGTACTATAGACTATTTTGGTGGTTTTATATTTTATGGGTATCCCACGGAAAGTCCCTCTGCGGGAGAGAGAGAGAGATGGTTTTAAAAGTTGATAAGTAAATCAGTAAAGAAATAAATAAGTAAATCAAGAAAGAAATACTATTGATTTATTAATATTACATATTATATTGAAATATTATATAGCATATAGAAAGTATTGAAATATATCTATATACTGGGCAAGTGGGAGACCCCCCTGAAAAATATAATATTTGGTATAATTTTCTGGAAAGAAGTTTTTCTGGGGAGGGGAAACTTTGGACCTTGGGAAGAGAAGGAAGATGATGGGAGGGATGGGAAGGAGGGGAATCTATTTCTACCCTTTGGCATATTTCATGGTCATCCTTGTAGAATTTCAAACTTTTTAAAGGTCATATATTTTTTAACCTTATTTTTTATACATTTTTATTTAGGGGTGATGTTATATCCTATGCCATCCAGAGCCCCGCTTTGAGGGAGGGGATTAGGAGTATCAATAAACAGCAATAAATACCAATGAATAAATTTCATAGCTCGGAGGGCACAGAATAAAAAAGGGGCAAATCTTTCTCCGGGAGAGTCCTAAGAAATGAAAGGAAAAGGGGGTTCCCTGCATTTCCCCCCCCCATGGAACTCCCCCTCCCCCACTCACCTCTCCGGCCAATCACGGGGCCGCCCTGGAGAGTCTCGTAGTTGTGTCGGCAGAAGCGGTTCACTTCGCCCTCGTACAACTGCAGGCGCTGCTTATCCCTGTTCCAAGCCTGGGCGAGCGCCTGCCAGGGCGCCGTGACGGCCTCGAACTCCCCGCGGGCGCTGTCGAAGCGCAGATACTCCTGCCGGTCGTAGATGTACCTGTTTAGGTATCGCACCCGCCGCGTCCCGTTGAGGAAGCGGCACTCGGCCTTATGCTGGTACAGGAAATGGGCTGCGTGGAGGAGGAGGGTCAGGAGGGACTCCAGGGCCCATGGTCCCCAGCCTCCCCAGAGGAGGGACACAGGCTTGTCAGAGGAGGGGAGGGGAACCTGCCGCGAGAGGCTACTAGAAGGCGCCCCCTGGAGGAGGGATGGGGAACCGTCGGTCCAGGAGGGATTCCCCCTTGGTGGGGGTCTGGAGTGGGGAGGAAAACGAGGGAGGGGGAAAGAGGGACCCCCCCATCTCCCGAGCGTGGAAAAAGGCAGGCAGAAGTTCAGCCGGTCCAGCCCTTCCTCTGTCTGCAGGGAACGCTGGATCCCCCCCCCAAAGCGGCAGGAAATATGGGGGGAGGGAAGAGACCCCCCCTCTGGGCTGGAGGGGAAATAATATCCAAGCTTCTCTCTCCCTCTCCCTTTTGGGAGCAGAAGGGAAGGGGGTCACAATCAGGATACCCACACCCATGTTCCTGAGCTCTCCCCACCCTTCAACCCCCACCTCCCCTTTCTCCCCCTCTGCCCCATCTCCAGCACCACAAATTGCCTTTGGGTGCTTTTCAAGGCCTCTTTTCTGTCCCCCTCCCCCCTGCAGCCCCCCAAGGCCACCTCAAAGGGGGGATCTCCAGCCCCCTTCACTAAAGGGGGAGTTTGCAGGAGCAACTCAGACCCCCCATATCCCTCCCAATAGAGGTGGAGAAGGTGAGGGAGGGGAAGATTTTCAGTCTTGGGGGCTGCAGCTTTAGAGGGGTGTCCAGGGGGGGTTGTGGACTTCCTTTTTCGCCCCCTCCCATGAATCTGAACCACAGTCCCCCTTTCTCTATGTGCCTGGAGGGGTGGACTAGATGCCCCTTTAAGCTCCCTTAAGACCCCCCCATGGGGAGTCCAGGCTGGGTCATTGGAGATTTAGGAAGGGCCAAAGGGAGCCAGGGGGGGTCTCTCCGAAGACCCTCCCTCCCCCTGGTCTCGCTTGGCCCAAAGGGGCTTCTCCAAAAGGCAGCTGGACTTTCCTGGTTCTTCCCTTAAAGACGTTTCGCTTCTCATCCCAGAAGCTTCTTCAGTTCTGACCGAAGGGTGGAGGGTGGAAGGATGGATATTCCTTGCAGTCATTTTGAAAGCCGGTCCCTGGTTCTCTGAGGGGCCTTGAGAACCCCCAGGGGTTTATCTGGCCCGCAGAGTCCCCTGAATTGGGGGGCAAAGGGGTGGGGAGCTTTCCTGGGGCTGCCGAAAGGACCCCGTTGTAGGCAGGAGATGGGGGGTCCTTTCCCTCCCCCCACTCTGTTGGGGGGCTGCTAAAGTTTGACCTAGATGGCTTGGGGGTCTGGGGATCTTGGGGAGAAGGGAACCCCCAAATTCCCTATTTACCCCCAAATTTTCTTTCCCACCAACTTCACTCCTACTGGCTGCCTTTGCGTGATTTGGGGATTCAGCCCTATTTTCTGTCACCCTGAAGCCCCCAAAGACCACCTGAAAGGGAGGGTCTCCAGCCCCCCTCACCAAAAAAATCGTTTTGAGTAGCCAATTTAGGGGAGCAATTCAGACCCCCCCCCCAATATCCTTCTCCCTCAGTTCCCCCTCCCCTCCAGGTCCCGGTTCAGCAATGGGGGAATATGGGGTGGGGGCTTCTGGGTCTCCTCCCCAAATTCAGAGTCTCCCCCAAGAAGGAATCCAGCTCAACTCTTCCCTCACCTTAAAAAAATGGAGATTCAGAAGAAAAACTGAGGTTGCAAAAACACTTTTGCCAAAAAAAACCCCTTTTTTTCTTATACTCTTTGCTGGCCTTTGTGGATTCAGGTTTGAAAATGCCTCAGTTTCCCTCTTTCGCTTTCGCTTTCTGTCTTCTTCGTCTTTCAGTGCAAGAAACTTTGGGGCTCAGGCGCTAATTTGGGGTTCGCAGGATCCCCCTCCCACCCAGCCACGGGGGGGGGCGAGAGAGGGGGTCCAGCTGCCTCTTATTCCATCTCGGCTGCCTTCTCACGACTCTCGCCCACCTCGGCCATAATTAGGGAACGGGGTCTCCCTCTTCGCCCTGCGGGGGGAAATGCGGCGAGGGAGGGAGGCCACGCGGAGATCGAGACACCTGCAGTCTCCCGCCTCTCTTGCCCTCGACCTCTTTCCCTACTTCAGGGGTCCCAGCCCCCATTTCCCTCCCCCCCCTCAGGAGCACTGACGGCCCCTCCCAGCCCCTCTCCGAGCCCCCTCCTTACCGGGCGTCTCCTCCCCCCCTTCGCTTCCGGGGATCCGGGCCAGCGCCCCCGCCAGCAACAGAAGAGGGACCCCAACGGAGCCCATGGACGCCGCCCCACCAGCGCCCCCAGAGAGCGGGGAGAGAGACGCGGAGGCTCCCAGCCCCAGAGGCGGAATCGGGGGGTCTGGCTTGGGGGGAGGAAGCGGTTTCCTCGGACTTCGTAATCGGGAGGGCCCAGAAAAGCGGAAGGACCAATGGGAATTCTGCCTTCTGCATCGTCATCGGTCTCCGGGCAGAGCCTCCCTTGAGTTCATCCACAAGCGGAGAAAGTTGGAGGGGGGGGACCCTTCAATCTGGGTGGGGGGGCTGCATTTTAGGGGGGCGTTTGATGCCAGCTCCGGAGAAGAGAGGAAGCGGCACTCGCACGTTCCCTGGTACAGGAAATGGGCTGCGGGGAGGAGGAGGAAGAGGAGGAGGGAGGGTGTCAGGAGGGACTCCAGGGCCCATGGTTCCCAGCCGCTCCTCGAGGAGGGACACAGGCTTGTCAGAGGAGGGGAGGGAAACCTGCTGCAAGAGGCTTCCGGAAGGCGCCTCCTGGAGGAGAGATGGGGAACCGTCGGTCCCAGCGGGATTCCCCCTTAGTGGGGGTCGGGAGGGGGGAGGAAAATGAGGGAGGGGAGGAGCTTAGTGAGGGACCTCCTCCATCTTCCCCAGGGTGGAAAAAGGCAGAAGTTCAGCTGATCCAACAGTCGGCCTAACTATCTGCAGGGAATGTTGGATCCCGGTGGGGCCACTTTGCCCCCCAAACTGGCAGGAAATATGGGGGGGAGGGAAGAGACCCCCTCTGGGCTGGAAGGGAAAATAATACCCATGCTTCTCTCTCCCTCTCCCTTTCGGGGGCATAAGGGGCGGGGGTCACAATCAGGATACCCACACCCATGCTCCTGGGCTGTCCCCGCCCTTCAAGCCCCGCCTTCCCTTTTCCTCTCCCCCCCCGCCCCCATCTTCAGCTCCACAAGCTGCCTTTGGATGCTTTTCGAGGCCTCTTTCCTGTCCCCTCCCCAAAAGACCCCCTGCAGCCCCCTCAAAGGGAGGGGCTCCAGCCCCCTTCACTAAAGGGACAGTTTTGGGGAGCCCATTTAGGGGAGCAATTCAGACCCCCCCAATATCCTTCTCCCTCAGTTCCCCCCTCCCCTCCAGGTCCCGATGCAGCAATGGGGAATATGGGGTGGGGGTTCTGGGTCTCCTCCCCAAATTCAGAGTCTCCCCCAAGAAGGAATCCAGCTCAACTCTTCCCTCGCCTTAAAAAAATGGAGATTCAGAAGAAAAACTGAGGTTGCAAAAACACTTTTGGTGGCTTCTCTGGATTCAGCTCTGAAAATGCCTCAGTTTCCCTCTTTCGCTTTCGCTTCCCGTCTCCTTCCTCTTTCGGTGCAAGAAACTTTGGGGCTCAAGCGCTAATTCGGGGTCCGCACGGTCCCCTTCACACCCAGCCACGGGGGGGGGGCGACAGAGGAGCCCAGCTACCTCTTATCCCACCTGGGCTGCCTTCTCGCGACCCCCGCCCCACCTCGGCCAAAACAAACGAAGAGGGGAGGGTGCTCCCTCTCCTTCCTGCAGGGGGAAATGAAGCGAGGGAGGGGCGGAGACCACGCGGAGATCGAGGCTCCTGCAGCCTACTGCCTCTCTTGCCCTCGACCCCTTTCCCCACTTCTGGGGTTCCAGCTCCTTTCTCTCCCCCCACCCCCAGGGGCTCTGACGGCCCCTCCCAGCCCCTCTTCTCCCTCGACGAGCCCCCTCCTTACCGGGGGTCTCCTTCCCCCCTTCGCTTCCGGGGATCCGGGCCAGCGCCCCCGCCAGCAGCAGCAGCACCAGGGGGAGCCCAGCGGAGCCCATGGACGCCGCCCCACAAGCGCCCCAGAGAGACCAGAGACGGAGACGCGGAGGCTCCCAGCCCCAGAGGAGGAATCGGTGGGTCTGGATTGGGGGGGGGGAGGAGGGGGCGTTTCCCTCGAACTTCGGAACTGGGAGGGCCCAGAAAAGCGGAGGCACCAATGAGAAATCTCCTTTCTCAGCGTCATCGGTCTCCGGGCAGAGCCTCCCTTGACTTCGCCCGATGGAGGAGATAGTTCGGCGCAGAGAGAGAAGCGGAGAAAGTGGGAGGGGGGAACAATCCTTTCAGTCGGGGTGGGGGGAGCTGCCTTTTAGGGGGGCGTTTCATGCCAGCTCCGGAGGGGAGGGCGGACTTCCTTTTGCGCACCCCCCCCCCCGTGATTCTCAACCAGATCCTCCTTTTCTCTGGGTGTCTGGAGGGGTGGACTAGATGCCCTTTCAGTTCCCAGAGGGAGCCTAGAGCAAAGTGGAGCCAGAGCTTGAGGGCTCCTCCTGGGCTCGCCCGGCTCAGTTTGGGGGCAGGAAGCCCCCCCCACAGGTCTGGACCATGCGGGGGGGGGGAAACTGCGGACACACACACACAGACTCCCAAACTCCTCAGGCAACCGATACCAGATGTTATATCAGAACCCCATCCTCCACAAATCCTGGAGCAGCGGGGAAGAACCGAGGATTGGAAAAGGGCTGATGTGGTTCCCATCTTCAAGAAAGGGAAAAAAAAACAGACCCAGGAAACTGCAGACCAATCAGTTTAACCTCCATATCTGGGAAGATCCTAGAAAAGATAATCAAAAAACAGATCTTGCAACAACTAGGAGCAAACAAAGTTATAACCAGCACGGGTGTGTGGAGAACAGATCATGCCAGGCCAATCTCACCTCATTCTTGGATCAAGTGACTGAATCAGTAGACCAGCGAAACGCAGTGGACGTCGCATGCCTAGATTTCAGTAAGGCTTTTGACAAAGTAGACCACAACCTGCTCCTTGCTGAACTAGGAAAGGGTGGGATAAACAACATCACCACCAGATGGATCTGTAGCTGGCTGACGTACTCAATGAGTAGTCCCCAATGGCGCCACATCCACAAGGAGAGAAGTAAGCAGTGGGGCACCACAAGGCTCCGTCTCTTCTCTTCTCTTCTCTTCTCTTCTCTTCTCTTCTCTTCTCTTCTCTTCTCTTCTCTTCTCTTCTCTTCTCTTCTCTTCTCTCTTTAAAAGTATTGGCTATAGCTTGCAATGTATCATTCTTCCGCTGCAAATGTATCCGCCAAGGAGAAAGTTCTGGGCTGCTTGCCAGCAGTTGTGTACTCGAAGCGTAGCCTGTGACAAGCTGTAACTGAGCTAACCTGATAAATAAAGAAAACACGTATTCAAACGAAAAAGGAATCTTTTAGCCTGTTAGCCTGAGAAAGTGCCTTAGCTATAAAAGGGGAGGGGGGGGGTTATTAGCGTGTGTGCCTTTTTTTCCTCTGTCTCATTCCCTATTCTGTCTGTTCCGTTCCATTTCGGTCCGTTCCCTATAAACTGACCCCAGGGACTCAGGGCCTGCCTGTCAGTCCAGAAGCCCAAATCTCTTCCGGCTTTGAGCCCAGAGCAGCTTCATCTCCACTACTCTTCCTCTGAATCCCTTCCTTTCACTGTAAAAGAATAAAAGTTAAATTGTAGAAAACCCTGGTGTTCCTCCTCCCTCCCTCCCTCCCTCCCTCCCTCTTCCTCCTCCTCTTTCCTGCCCCCCCTCAGAGAGTCCTCCCTCCTCCCCTCCCCCTCCCCGGATTGAGGCCTCCCCTGCCTCCATATTGACCAACCGGGCTAGTTTAGATCCGAAGCCAGAAGCGGTTCGGGAGGAGGGTGGGCAGATCCCAGGGAGGGGAAGAGGCAGGACCCCCTCCTCCTCCATCTCTCCAAGCCCTGCCAGAGGGAGGGGACCCCTGGGAGACCCCCTATTCCTGCTTCCCCCAGAGAGCCTCTTCCGTGGCTGGGAAGCTGCTGGAGCTGGAGGTTCTCCTGGCTTCATCCGGGCCTCTTTCTCCAGGATCGGAGCCGTTTTGAGCCCCTCAGAAGCCACGGAGGCTCCTGCCCCATTCGCACCCAGCGCCCCCCTCCTTGGGGTCCTGATCCCCTCGGCTTCCTGCCCTCCAGAGGAACTCCCTCCCCCCGTCCATCAACCCCCCCCCAAAAAAAGGTGCCAGGGCCGGGGAGGGCGGAGAGCAGGGCGGCCTCCCTGGGGATGGAGGGGAGGGGTCCCTCCCGGCAGCCCAGGATCGTCCTCGCTTTGTCTGCCGGTGGGTGAAGTCACAAAGGACTCTGCCCGGAGACCGATGACGCTGCAGAAGGGGGAATTCCCATTGGTTCCGCCCCTTCTTCAGGGCACATCCAGTTCTGAAGTCCGAGGAAAACGCCTCCCCCGCCCACCCTCCAGATCCCCCCCCTCCGATTCTGCCTCTGGGTCTGGGGGCGTCCCTGGGCTCTGCTGGGGTCTCCCTGCTGCTGCTGGGGGGAGGGCGCTGGGCGAGATCCCTGGAAGTGAAGGGGGAAAGAAGGGGCTGGGCGGGCGGGGGCAAGGGCTGGGAGGGACCCCCAGTGCTCCTGGGGGGAGAGAAAGGGGCTGGGCGGGAGGAGGTGAGGGGCTGGGAGGGACCCTCAGTTCTCCTGGGGTGGGGAGGGGGAGGGAAGAAAGGGGCTGGGACCCCAGACGTGACTTTGGGAAAGGGGTCGAGGACAAGAGAGACTGCGGGAGCCTCCCTCCCTCCCCACATCCCCCCACAGGAGGACGGAGAAAGAGAGAGACCCCTCCCTTTGATGGTTGTGGCCGAGATGGGGAGGGGCCCGCGGAAAGGCAGAAACAGCGCCGTTTGGAGGTTAGGCAGGAATCGGGGGCTGGTCCAGTTCATATATTCAGGGGAGGCAGTTTTATTTTATTTCTTTTTATGTCATAGTTTATACCCCTTCTATTCCCACGGAGTTCAATAAAGTGGAAGGAAGGAAGAAAGGAAGGAAGGAAGGAAGGAAGGAAGGAAGGAAGGAAGGAAGGAAGGAGATGGGAATGAGGAAGGAAGGAAAGGATATGGAAATCAGAGGAAGGAAAGAAGGAAGGAAGGAAGGAAGGAAGGAGATGGGAATGAGGAAGGAAGGAAAGGATATGGAAATCAGAGGAAGGAAGGAAGGAAGGAAGAAGATGGGAATGAGGAAGGAAGGAAAGGATATGGAAACCAGAGGAAGGAAGAAAGGAAGGAAGGAAGGAAGGAAGGAAGGAAGGAAGGAAGGAAGGAAGGAAGGAAGGAAGGAGTGATTCTTGAACCAAAACCAACCTATTTGCGGTGGGTCAGAAAACCCCACAGCGCTGGGGGCAAAACCTCCCCTCCAGCAGCCCCTTTGCCAGGAAGGGCCCCAAAGGCAGAAGCTTCCCAGGACCCTGCATGATTGTGTGTGTGTGTGTGTGTGTGTGTGTGTGTGTGTGTGTGTGTGTGTGTGTGTGAAGGTGCCCAAGGACTCCCCAGTCAGCTGCCTAAGAGACCCCCCTCCAAGTCCTCGCTGGCTGTGGGGCTGCTCCTCCCCTTTTTTCATCCACTGTAGCCCCCCCAGATAGAATCCAGGGGGAGGGCAAAGGGAAGTCTACCCTCCCCTCCGGGGCTGTCGTGAAATACCCAATTGAGCTGCGCCCCCCCCCAGGACTGAAGGGATTCCCCCCCACACACACTTTCTCCACTTGTCTCTCTGCGCCGAACAATCTCCTCCATCGGGTGACATCAAAGAAGACTCTGCCCGGAGACCGATGACGCTCAAGAAGGCAGAAATCCCATTGGTCCTTCCGCTCTTATGGACACTCTCAATTATAAAGTTCGAGGAAAATGTTTCCTCCTCCCCCCAATCCATACCCCCCCCCCCGATTCCGCCTCTGGTGCTGGGAGCACCTCCGTCTTCCTCTCCCCTCTTTGGGGTTCTTGTGGGGCGGCGTCCATGGGCTCCGCTGGGCTCCCCCTGATGCTGGTGCTGGTGGAGGTGCTGGCCCGGATCCCCGGAAGCGAAGGGGGGAGGAGACCCCCGGTAAGGAGGGGGCTCGTCGAGGGAGGAGAGGGGCTGGGAAGGGCCGCCAGGGCTTCTGAGGGAAGGGGGGGAGAAAGGGGCTGGGACTCCAGTAATGGGGAAAGGGGTGGAGGACAAGATAGGTGGGAGCCTGCAGGAGCCTCGATCTCCGCGTGTTCTCCGCTCCCTCCCTCGCCTCATTTCCCACCGCAGGGCGAAGAGGGAGCCCCCCTTCCCTGGTTGAGGCAGAGGAGGGGCGGGGGTCGCGGAAAGACAGCCGAGGTGGGATAAGAGGCAGCCGGGGCTCTCTCTCGCCCCTCCCCCCGTGGCTGGGTGGGAGGGGAACCTTGCGGACCCCGAATTAGCTCCTGAGTCCCAAAGTTTCTTGCACTGAAAGAGGAAGAAGACGGAAAACGAAAGCGGAAAGAGGGAAACTGAGGCGTTTTCAGACCTGAATCCAGAAATGCCACCAAAAGTATAAGAAAAAGACGTTTTTGGGGAAAAGTGTTTCTTCAATTTCAGTTTTTCTTCTGAATCTTCTGAAGTTTTTTTTTTAAGGTGAGGGAAGAGTTGAGCTTGGATTCCTTCTTGGGGAAAGGAGTGGGAAGGGGCTGGGAGCCCCCAAGAGAAACTTTGGGAAAGGGGAACCCCCACCCAGAGTCCCCAAGTGCTCAATCAACACCTGAGTTGCTCCTCCAAACTCTCCCTTTAGTGGAGGGGGCTGGAGCCCCTCCCTTTGAGATGGTCTGGGGGGGCTGCAGAGGGCCTATTTGGGAGGGGGACAGGAAAGAGGCCTAGAAAATCACCCAAAGGGAGCAAGTAGGGCTGAAAATGGGGGGAGAAGAACAGTTTGGGGTACTCAGAGAAGGTGAGTGTTGAAGGTCTGGGGGACCTCAGGAGTATTGGTATGGATATCCTTATTGTGACTTCCTCCCCATATCCCCCCCCCCAAAGGAAAAGTATGGATATAGGTTTTCCTCCAGCCCAGAGAGTTCCTGGGGGTCCCTTCCCTTGTCCCCATATTTCCTCTCCTTCCCTGAAAGGTTCACTGCAGAGAGCTAGGTAGGTTGCTAGACCAGTTGAACTTCTGCCTGCCTTTTATCACCCTGGGAAGATGGAGGAAGTCCCTCAGGAAGCTCCTCCCCAACTTCTGGTCTGATGCCATAACGAGACAGGTGGAAGAAACCAGGGCTCTGGCTTCTTAGCCCAATCTTGCTTGGTCTAGTGACCCCAAGGGGTCAGGAAGTTGCCCTGGAGGGGCAACAAAGAAGGAGGGAAGCTTCAGGAGTCTGGACCAGATGGTCATTCCAGATGGACTGAAGAAACCTTTCTAAAGGACGGAAGAAAGGCTGCCTGGTAAGCACAGGCAGCCCAAGTCATCGTAAGCCAGGAAAAAAAAAGTGAGGAGCCACAGTGCTCCGCCAAACAGCTGATTGTCAACAGCATGCTGAAACTGGATGAACCTGTTTTTTATTCCTTTTCCTTAAGGACTCAGAAATACTGATCCTCTGATTGAGAAAAATCTACAAAGTAAAGACCCCAGAAGGACTACGGGAGAAGAGAGTTAAAAGCGGTGAGCAATTACAAGAGGGGGAAGGAATTTAAGGAATATAAAAAAATACTTAAAAATAGAATTTACAGTAGATCGACTTAAAGAAAGACTGCTTAACCTACAGGACGTGGAAAATCTTTTTAGATTTAATTTCTAGGGTAAATAAATTCCAAAGAACTTTAAAAGAAAACTTTGTAATAATCTTTTAAAACCGGATATAGACAATACAATGTATGAGGACATCTAGTGGTAAAAGGAGATACTACAGTAATACCAAATGATAAAAGAATTTGAAAAGTGTTTTACCTTGAAACAACACCTAGGGTAAACAAAGTTCCTTTATATGACTGTGCATGAGGAAAGACACTCTACAATCACATCTGTTGACTCTAGATATAACTAAAACAGGAATATTTTGGAGACAGTGGGCATTTTATATTTGTGATTTGACTGGAGGATTTGGATTTAGCCTAAAGTAGTTGGGTCAATTTTATGGTTGGATTTTAGCCTAAGACAATTGGCTTTTTTTTCTTTTTTCTCTTTTTTTTTCCTCTTGGTTTTTCTCCTTGAGAATTTGGATCTAGCCTAAAGTAGTTGGCTCTTTTCACGCTTCGGATTTTAGCCTAAGATAGTTGGCTTGAAAAATGAGTGCATCAAATCTCAGTAGACTTATGAAAAAAACTTCCTCTGCACCTTGTGTCTGAATATCTAGCCCAATCAGCCAGGGATCTATTGAAAAAATGTTGCAGCATGAGAAAATAAGCACAGCTGAAACTGAGATGCAAACCACATTAAAAGAATCAATACAGATAAACCATGAAGAGACAAAAAGTAACATTGATAAATTAAACCAATAAATGTTGGATATAAAGTCACAATTTGAAGCCCATCAGCGAATGATTGTTAAAAATGAAAAAAGAATTGAAAAAATGGAAAATAAATCAGATGATATCGACATAAAAATGGAAGTACTAATGTAAGAAAATGAAAAATTAGAACAAGCAAATCAAAATTTAGAAGGAGCAGTGCCAGTTTTAGACATGGAGAAAGCGGAACACTATTTAAGATTTCAAAATATTCCTGAAGATAGAGAAGAAGATATAGCAGTTGTGATTATTACAACCAATTATAACCAATTATAACCAATAATAATGGCTAACTAGATGTTACCAGCCTAAGAAACAATTTCACAATCATTCCTGTGCTTTTGTCATTAGATGTTCCTTAGTGTTCAGATCTGGTGTCAGGATGATAATGTAGCACTTGGGAAAGAAGATGCAGCTCAATAGTCCAGCACCAGAGGCCAAGATGGAGAAGACCTGCACGGCCACCATGTATTTGCCTTTAGTGCTCAGGTAGGTGGGGAGGAAGGAAACCCAGACACTGCAGAAGACCAGCATGCTGAAGGTGATCAGCTTGGCTTCATTGAAAGCTCCAGGCAGGTTCCTGGCCAGGAAAGCCACAGTGAAGCAAATGGCAGCAAGGAAGCCCATGTAGCCAAGACCAACATAAAACATGGTGACAGAGCCTTCATTACATTGAAGGATAATCTCTTCAGGCTGGGAGTGCAGATCAGAGTCAGGAAATGGGGGAGAAACTCCCAACCACATGGCACAGATGAGAATTTGGACAGCAGAACAAGAAAGGATGATGGAGTTGGCCAAGCTCTTCCCCAACCATCTTCTCACTTTATTACCTGGTTTTGAGGCTAGGAATGCCAGCACTACTGTGATTGTTTTGGCCAACACAGACGACACGGCTACTGAGAAGACAATGCTGAACACTGTTTGTCGGAGAAGGCAGGTGGCTTTCCTTGGTCGGCCAATGAAGAACAAGGAGGACAAGAAACAAAGCAGAAGGGAGACCAGGAGGATGAAGGAGAGGTCCCGGTTGTTGGCTTTGACAATAGGAGTTTCAAGGTATTTAATGAATATGATTAAAACAAAGCTTGTGATTAGGAACAAGAGTAGAGCAAAGGAGATGAGGATGATGCTGAGATGTTCTTCATAGGACAGGAAAGTTATTCTTTTGGGGATACACTGGACTCGGTTCTCGGTTGGATATTGATCATCTGAACATTTGGTGCATTTTGTGGTATCTGAGAAAAGAAAATAATATATAAGAAAAACTTTGGATAAGATGTGTTATAAAGAGACAGAAAAGTCTCAGTAAATGGAATATACTTACACTACAACAGCAAAAAAAATCCCCAGTATAAACAACTATAAAAAGAACAACAACAAAAACATAAAATTAAAAGAAGAGCTATCTGTTGATGCAAACTCCCTTCTCTGAGGTAATCTACCAGATTCTTATGCTGAACTGACCTTACCCTATTCCAACTAGTTGGCAGAAGAAGCAAGCCTCCAGAGGTTTAAGAGGATGGGGGGGGGGCTACTCAATTTCAAGGGGGAGTAAGTCCAATAGGGCAGGAACTGCAGTAGAAAAGGAAGGCTTCTGATGATCCATAAAGTGGGAATCTTTTAAGGAATAGATTGTTTGCATGCCAATTATATCTGGTGGGACAAGCAGATTCCTCAAGGAGAGGATACCCTGCAGATACCCTGGTTCTGTCTCATGGAGAATTTGAAAGTTGAATTTAATTGCACCTGGAAAGAAACTTGGATTCTGTGGAGATTGCACAGTAGGGGTGTCCTATGGAAGAACACACAGAAACTCAACACTGTGCATGCCTTTGCATTCTGGACCATTTTATAAATTCCAGGTGGTTTTCAAGAGCAACCCTATGGGATAAAAAGATAGAAACAGAAAACTGATGGCAGAAAAAGACCTAATGCTGCATCGAGTCTGCCCTTTGAGTTTTTTCTTTTCTTATTTATTTTTTTTACTTCATTTTTTTTTCAAAACAAATTCAGATGATGGACTTATGTTTATCCCAAAAATGTTTAAACTCAGTTACTGATGATTGACCCACCAACCATGCTCTCAATACACTGCTCCAAAAATACTGGACAGAGGATAAATTTGTCTAACATGGCTGGATCCATGGAGAACCACTTGAGAAGGGTTGCCAAACTGACTACTTCAGGACAGGTTCTACAGCCCCCTTCACAAAAGAAACCATTGACTATCCTGAAATTGAGAGTGTCTCCTAACTATTAGGCCTTCTAGAAATTCCTTAAAATGTGATTCTTTCAATGGTCCTGGGGATCTCCTGGTAACAGAGCCCCGTGTGCTAGTTGCATGGCTGGTAGCATCTTGATGCTCTCCTCTCTCGCTTCTTAGCATTTATACCTCAATGTTTTAATTTTTATTATTGGCTTGATTGTATTTCACCAAGAGTCACTTTGTGTGAAATAGCCATATAAACTTGATAAATAAATTTGAAAAAACATCTTAAGGAAGATTAATTCATAAATGAATTCAACACTGAGTGTGTTATCTGTATTTTTACCCTGTAAAAATGAGAAAATGAAGCAATATGTTTCCATATTCTCTTGATTTGGCAACAATTATAAAGAGAATGAATTAAACATTGGAATCAAAGGATATTTAGTAGATTATTTTTTAATTAGTTCTCTGTTTCCCCATTCTTTCTGTTCATTTTAATCCCAACACTGCATGTTAGAATTTTTTTCCTTTCAGGACCACGACTATGCAGTATTCCTTTCTCACTACAATATTTAACAAGAAAAAAAATTGGAAAGATAAGAAAAGGTGGAAAGGAAATATCTACTTGATGATTTTATGCTGAATCCTCTGTTTGGTTTTCACTGTTCCTTTAACCCAACATCTCTCCCTCTATTGTTCCTTCGAATTAGATATTGCAGCTTATAAGGATATATGATCTTAGTAAAGATTAACTGATTAAATGAATGATTGATCAATGCATCCATAAGCCTGTAATATAAAGTTGATTTAAGTAAACAAAACCCATTGATCTAAAATCATTCCTCAAGTTACAAAGAATACAGATATTTCTAAGAAAGATAAATATGGACAGAAACATCCAAACTGGGAAATGAAAGAGAGATTTCCCATGCAATCCACAACATCCTTCTTTCTACCTCACCCTTCAAGAAATTTTTCTTATAAATCCCATTTAGGGAAGAAATTGGACACCATAAAAATTAAGAACAAAACAATCAAACTTAAATATGTCTTTAAGAGGCATATTGAACAAAGTTTCCCTGTGGTGTCACCCACCTTCCTGAGTGGAGATGGTCCCCTCTGGACAAGGAATGCAGTCATAGCAGCAAAATGGCTCTCCTTCTCGAGCTTGCTTGACAAATCCAGGATGGCATTTTTCCACACATTTAGACTGAGGCAGAGACTAAACAGAAAAAGAAGAAATGCCAAAGAAAATATGTCAGGACTCACCATTCATGTAGATGAAGGTAGACATGAACATCAGCCAAGTCGTCTCTGGGCTTCACCTAGGCAAATATGAAATCTCTGACCCATTCCAAATGGTTGCAGGAGAGACAATTGCAGGCAGATGCCTCATTTAGTTCCTCCCTTTTTCTTCTGATTTATAAAGTACCTTTCTACTTAACAAAGTCTGGAGGGATGAAATTGATAAAAGACTTAAGCATTGAGTGACAACCAATGTTTTCCTCCTCATAGTGGAATTAATATGCATCCCTTTAGTCTTCATAAATGCTTGATTTTAAAATATCCACAAATACTAAATTTTAGAGTGAACTTTAATGTAAAATATATATTATTTTTACATTTCATTGGATTTATTAAACTAGAATAAAACTGTGAGGAAGAAAGAAACTTTTGACCAGCAGGATCTGGAAAGTTTCTTCTGGAGTACATAAAACATTGCAAAGCTGCTTCCCTTTCAAAGCCGTCCAAAATTATCTCTGGTTAAGATAAAAAGGGAAATTTCCTCACAAAAAAGGGCTGTCAACCTTAAAGATGCTCTTTCTTTGTGTGTGTGTGTATATATATATGTGTGTGTGTGTGTGTGTGTGTGTGTGTGTTCAGTTTACATGGCAACCATGATGGTGAACTAAAACTAAAACTGGCTGACTAAAACTATAGTGAGGTGAGATGGAGGTGAGGTCATGAGAATGTGTTCCACAATCAGGGTGTGTCGGGCATTTTTTGATGCACCACATGGGTCATGAGTGTGAGACCTATGTGGAAAGGGATATTCAACACAATGTATCCAACAAAAGTTCCTTTCTGTTGAGAGAATACAATTAGGTGACACAATCTGACAGGGAAATACACAGTCATATTTATGATTAGTTTGATTTGTAGCCTCTCAGTGTGTCCGAAGGAAGCTAACAATCAAGATAATCAGTTGCATTCAAGGGATTTTCAGATGAAGTGCAGTCTTACAAGCCAATGCCCAAATCTAAGTAATATTTCCCTCAAAACTGTCCCTTATTATTTCTGATATCAAGATTTTTTTTTGCACCAAAGCAATGGTTCAATACTTCAGTTTTCAAGTCATTATCATGGTGAGATGGGTAGCAAATAAATTTAATCAATCAATCCATAAATGAGCTCACATCAGATCAGTCATTATTATTTCATGTGAATTGAAAGCCTTGGACCTCCTTCCTAAATTCCACTATCCCACTGCAGGTTAGAGAGAGGCAGTTATAAGCATGTTCTCAGCTGATTAAAAACATCCCAGACTATGAACCTGCAATTTTGGGAGAACCGTGACTCCAATCAAGGCAAGATGAAGCTTATTTAACAATTGGACCAACAGGATCTTCATCCAGTCTTGATTCCATTTCACTGGATTCAGTCCAAATCAGAACTAAGGGACTGGTCAACAGAATTGCCTTCACCTTTGATATGTGAAGACAAAAAACTAGCTATTAACACCAAAATCTCCAGCATATGAGGCCCTGTCTCACCAGTTTTATAGTGGTACTAAACTGTTGAAAGGACACTAAATGGCAATGATTTGTGTCCTAAACAATAATCACCCCATATCTCATTTTGGATCAGCTTACAACAGGGTTCAGCATGACAGCATCAGAAGGGAAACCTTGGTCAATAGAACTGAAGCATGCTTATCTGCCTAAGAAAGTTATAGAAGTTTTACTCCACACATTCAATTCTCAGTGAAGGTTACCCACTTTTTTGACTGGGTTTAACCCACTTGAAATGGCTTTGGAAAAAACTGAAAAGACATCAATATTTTCCCCACCTTGTTGAGCAACTTTAAATGTGACAAAGCAGCTTGGTTGATTGTAAGTCTTTGTCTTTCAAAAGTTCCCATTTGCTTGAAGATGGGATCCTCCTTGGGGAGAATCACCCTACTAAAGATCCTCAGATCTGCTGCTAGGTCTCCATTCTGATCCAAGTACACTTTCATCAGGGAAAGATTGTACAATTCCTTCTTCTTTAGAAAATGATAGAACTAGAATGGAAAAATCCAGGAATTTAAAAGCAGAAATTTTGGTTTCTTATTTGTTATCACTTTTTACATTTGAATCTTTCCTCTATGGTTGTTTAACTGGCAAATATTGAGAGTTGGGAGAACAAGTGTTACCAATACTGCAAATGAAAGCAGAATTATCTCTTCGGCCACATTTATGAAATTTGAGTATCTTTCTTTTTAATCTCTGTCATATTGCAAATATTGCTGTTCTTCCATTCTTGCGTCTTCCCTTTGATATCATCTCTCTCTGTAAAACTTTCCAAACACCATAAAAGAATGAACACTAATTAAGGAATGTAAGCAAAACTGTTTCTATCATAAGTTCTACTTGATAATGTTGGCATTTCCCCTCATAAGATACTGTCTTTGTTTTGAAAGCACACCTGCAAAGTCTTATAACTGTCTCCTATCATGCTGGGATAAAAAAAGAAAAAGCTGGCTAAATGCCCTTTATTATCTGAAATGAGGCCTCAAATCTGGAGTCCTCATTTTCTTTGATGATATTCTATACCATTTCCAGCAGTAACATAGAAAAATTATACCTTTAAAGTACACTGAAAGTTCAAGTTCTTTCTGAAGAACTTTTAAATGGGATTTAAGGAGAACAGTCTTTTTTAATAGATGAAGCTGAACTTAGAAACAAAGATACTAATATCTGCAAGCTTTAGCAGAAGAAGAGTTCCTTTTTTGGAGACCAAGATCATTTAACACAATATTAAACAATTGTGTTTATCATTCCATGAATATCTAGAGTGACAATAACTACAGGTGAGCCAGAATTTCTGTTTTTTCCTCCTTAGCCTTCTAAGTTTAAAGATTCAGGAACATCGTCCAATTTATTGTGGAAACATAAAACCCTAAACAAGTCTGCAGAAAAATATTTTATAAGTTTCCTGAGATATGTGAGGCTTGTTTTTTTGTTTTTGTTTTTGAGATCTCATTATAGTAACCATGGACAAGCCACAGGTTTAATTTTTTTCCCTGCATCCAGATTATAATTCTGTCCATTATCTTCAAAATTAAAGTACAAAGATTCAGCAATATTTCTAAATCATGTAGTATACTGATAAAATGTATATTGTCAAAATGTAATTGACAAAAATTGTCCATCATATATAACAATCTAGCAAAGGTCACCAATCAAGTAAACAAAATATACAAATAACTAGAATATTCATAAACTCCTTGCAAACAATAGGCTGACTACCAGAAAGCAAGGATTTGTTAAGAAGAAACTTGCAAGGCTAATCTTCATTCAGGTAGAGGAGATAGGAAAAATGATTAGATGAAGTAATTCTACTTTATTGTATGTCTATATTAACAAAATCTTGCAGTGTGGAAGCACAAATCTTTCACCATCTCTTTTGACAGTCAAAAAATTTAGGGAGGACTTTTTCTGAGTTTCTTTCTTTGCCAGTTACGCAGCTGTGGATTGCCCCCCTCCCAACCATCTTATCTGCCCCTTCCCTGCATCTCTTTCTCTGGTCCTCTGAACTCATTCACACCTATTGTTAGACTTCCTTAACAGATTGAGTGAGTGCTGGTAGTATAACTTCTTTTTAGCAAAGAATTAACAAAATGCTTCATGGTGTGATCAGTGGGGATCTAGTTAATTGAGTGCTGGATGGTATGAGATAATTAAGTGGAGAAAACTGTCTCAAAATTGTACTCAAATAAATATTAATATTACTGATAAAATTGGGGAGTTATGAAAAACAATTAGACCTTGCTCATTGTTTCTTCTATATATCATTAATAAAGGAAGTAGATAAATCATGATTTTGTGATGCAAAAATTATAATAACACTTGGACAAAGTTATTTTGGTCTCTTTTAAAAATTCCCAGCTTCTTTCAGGTCCCTATAGATCCCTGTCAGGATGCTGCCATCTTGATGGGAGGGGGGACCTTTGTAGCTCTCCTGTGATGTGTTTAGCTTTGCTTTGTTGACTCGGTTCCGCTGCCCGAGGTCCTCTGCCTCACCTCACCAAGGAAGAGATGCCTGGGAACATCTTACTCCAGTTTCCCTCTGGAAATCTCACAACCTCTTTGCACCTCTGGACTGGCTCCGATGGACTGGGCAGTTGGGAGGGATTTTGAACAATGGGGTTTAGCCTAACAATTTTACCCAGGAACTTCAGATTCTGCCTGCCTTCTCTTGCTGTCACTGACTCTCAGTAAAAGTTCCTCTTGAAACAATGCCAATTCCAAGAGTTCTGCTTTCTTGAGAGATTCAGCTGAGGCAGGGCCTTACAGCTTCCAGAAAATAAAAATATGATTTTGTGTTAGAGAGAGGCGCATGAGTAAAATTAAATAGGAAATTAACTAATTATTAGCATTCAGCACTTGATACATGATTGTATGAATGTAATGAATGGCAGCTATAATCTGTATTAATATTTCATTTGTAGTTTTTCTCACATTATTCTATGCGTAGAATGGTTACTGATTATCATAAAATAGTAATATGTTAATGTTATGATAATAAATGTATTATTAATTTGTCGATAATGTCATTAATGATCCAGTGGAAGGAGCTGCTTTAAGGCTTCAGGAAAGACAGAAGAAGAGCCATGTTGGAATAGAATAGAATAGAATAGAATAGAATAGAATAGAATAGAATAGAGCTGGAAGGGACCTTGGAGGTCTTCTAGTCTAGCCCCCTGCTTAAGCAGGAGAACCTATACCATCTCAGACAAGTGATTGTCTAGTCTCTTCTTAGAAATCTCCGGTGATGGAGTGCCCACAATTTCTGAAGGCAAGCTGTTCCAGTGGTTAATTGTCCTCACTGTTAGGAAGTTTCTCCTTAATCTATAAAAAGCCTTGATTTTTGAAGGGAGAATGGAGCACTCTTCTGATAAGTAGGAGATATTGTACAGAAGCTTATGTTCTTAAACCACCAAGCCCAGAGAGCAGAAAAGACCCTGAAAAGGAATTTATTTATTTATTTATTTATGAGACTTATATACCACTTTAAGTGAAAGCACTCTCTAAGCGGTGTACACCAGTAAGCAATGTATATATATATTTACATTGCCCCCAACAATCTGGGTCCTCATTTTACCTACCCCGGAAGGATGGAAGGCTGAGTCAACCTTGAGCCGGTGAGATTTGAACCGCTGACCTGCTGAACACAGTCAGCTAAAGTGGCCTGCAGTACTGCACTCTAACTGCTGCGCCACCTTGGCACTTAATTTAGTTTGATGGATCCTTGTTTGGGCCCCATACCTTCCATGGCTGCAGCCTTGGAGCCCCCAACCTCTCTTCACCCTTCTTCCTTCTCCTCTGGGGTTTGGATGCAGCACTTAAGGCGTGGGCCAGAATCTTAATGACGCTATAAGTATCACTGAAATTTGCGATCCGCATCCTATTCTTTTTCTTTTGTGTCTCCACTGGTGCTTTCTGGGTGCACCTTCTCCGGCCTTTGACAGAAAAGGTGTGTTTTGAAAGAGAACAGTGAAAATATTCAGCTTCAAATTCAGGTTCCACAAAGAAATCTGTTTTATAGGCATTTTCCCAACTCTTTTTCCACTGAAAGGGAAAGTTCCAAATACTATGGATGTGCTTGAGATGCCTACCCTTTCTCATTGAAGATACTCCAATCGTCGTCATGATCCAGACTTTACCTTCAATGGGTCCTGGCAAACCTTCAAGTGCTGAATGAAAGGGAAGAATCCTGTCCCAAAGGGAACCAAGTTCTGTGAAGTGAACAAAGACGTTGACTTGCCTCCACTGAGAGAGGGCATCCCTGAGGAATTCTTTATGTCCAGTCGTTGAGAATTGTTTTGATATAACAACACAAATTCTATTCCTGAGAAGCATTGGAGTAAAAGTCCTCATGAAATTCTCTCCCTTCTCTGTGTCTGGAGCAAAGAGACCAATCAGGGTCCATCCAAAATGAAGGAGCAGTTGGACAATTGCTGGATACGTGATCCCTTCTTTGGGGAGCATCGGATGGAAAAAAGGGAATTGACTTTTATCACTCAGAGCCTCTGAAGCAATTATATCATTGACCTAAAAACCAATGAAGATTTCTGTGTGATATTTGGGGTCCTACCTAGTCCCAATTTTTAGCTTTTAATGAATCCAACTTTTTTCTCATGCACAGATTAGAACATTTCCTGTTGATTAGTCATTAGGCCATATCAAGATACAGAATATAAAACACAGAACATTAACAAGACTGCATGTAAAAGCAGAATTTAGAAAAATAAGCACAATAGAATAAGGATAAAGAATGAAAATAGTATTTCTGTCAGAACCCATATCTCTCTGTTTTCATGTTTTCCTTCTTTCCGTGACCCAAATTCCATTCTCTTCTCTCCCTGGGTTCTGCCATACTCCTGGAGGGGAGGGGGGAGTGATCGCGGGTTTATTGCCTTAGCTTCCTCTATCACAACAATGTAACATTTTGCTTTCCTGCATTATTTCTCTGTGTACTTTCTTCTCCCTAACAGTCAGTTAGCAAAGGGGGGAGGAAGAAAGGAGTGCAACCTCCGGCAACTGGCTTATCTCTCCACTCTCAAAAGAAGGTGCGAAGAACCGCCTAAACATCACTGTTACAACCAGAGCTGGCCTGATGTTATCTCCCCTTTCCCACAATGGACTTAACACCTGTGGATTGGCCGGATGAACTATGGGGTGGGGTTTGCTTGGGGACACTTTAACCTACAGATCTGTAAGGGAAAACCTCAGATCCTGTCTAGTATGCCTGCCATCAGCTTCTCCTAATAAAAGTTCCTTTGGAAGAGTTTGCTTCCTTGAGTTCTGCTTCCTTGGGATGAGGTCTTGAAGTGGGCCCTGACATTTTCTTTATAACCCCAGAATTTACGACAATAGACCATAATTTCCTTCCAAAAAGGGCTTTATTATATATAATTTTTGAATTCTGAGCACAGAGGAAATACATTTTTTTAATATTAGGATCATAATAAATTGTTTCTTTAAAGTGCAGTCCAAGATATTGATCTCCCTCTTTCTTAAATAATTGTCATTCAAAATAAGAGATGTATTACATCTTCTATTTCTGGAGCTCCACAAATACAAGAATATTCATTGTAAGGAGTTTGGAAGATTGAACTCAATACTTGGAAGGTACATTTGTAGCAGCTGATGCCTTTCAGTGTGCCAACCTTACTGAAGATGGCCCTACTTTTCTCTATTTTGACCATCTTGGATTCTTTGTGCAGCATTTTTTTTCTGTTTTCTCGAGTGGCAAAAAAGTTTGTAATATAAAATTAAGAATGTTTTAAATGAAATTTCTTTGTTCTAATAGCGTTATGGGAGTCTTATTAGTTAATGAAGAGAAGGATGAGGGGTGACATGATAGCAGTCTTCCAATATCTCAGGGGCCTGCCACATAGAAGAGGGACCTGAAGGCAGGACAAGAAGCAACGGATGGAAACTAATCAAGGAGAGAAGCAACCTAGAACTAAGGAGAAACATCCTGACAGTTAGAACAATCAACCAGTGGAACCACCTGCCTCCAGAAGTGGTGAATGCTCCAACACTGGAAGTTTTTAAGAAGAGACTGGACAGCCATTTGTCCAAAATGGTATAGGTTTCCTGCCTGAGCAGGAGGTTGGACTAGAAGACCTCCAAGGTCCCTTCCAACTTTTTTATTTTTATTATTATTATTATTATTATTATTATTATTATTATTATTATTATTATTATTATTATTATTATTATTATTATTATTATTATTACTACTACTACTACTACTACTATTATTAGTAGTAATAGTAATAGTAGTTGTTGTTGTTTCCATCCCATTAATTTTATTAAAAATAATTATATGCCCCATTTTATAAATTGTATAAATTCCCAATTCTGCTCTGAGGGCAGCAGCTGAAGTCCTTTTATCCACCCTCAAGATACTTCTCAGATGATGTGATTGGATTTATTCTACTGGTGATATAAATTAAATCCCAAAGTTCAGCTCAATATAAGTGCATAATGGTAACATTGGTATTTTGCATTTAATAATTCAGTCTAAGGAAGCCGCATACCTATGATTTTTTAAAAAGAAATGAACAGTGCATTCATTTGTGCCTTCTAAATGAGCTCCTTTGATGTTGAGGGAGCCCAGATTGAGTCCCAGAGAAAAGTTCCCCCAGGTAAGGAAAGGTGTGAGCAGGGTCAACATCCTGAGCTCCATCTTAAGGGTGGTCAATTTCTTCCATAAGATTTCTTTGTTTACTGTGTCAAATGCTATAAAGGCAGCAAATCATTATTTCCTCTGATTTATATTTATATAAATTTATATTTATATTTTTATAGTTAGATGGTTCAAGACAAAAGAATTGTCAAGAGTGGATCACATCGGCCTAAAGACTGCTGGTTCCTCTACAAGGAATGCACTTTTCATCCACTTACTATCAATTATTTTCAAATGGAAGTTTGCAGATATTTTGGTCACAAGATCTGTTAGAGAAATGGGCCTGGAATTGCTAGGATCCTTTTTATTCCCCTTTTTATAAAAGAATTACAGTTGCCGCCTTTGACCCAAATGGGCATGGCAGATATTATTTATATTTGTGAATGTATCGGTCAATGGAGGGTTCCACCTGTGGGGATATTTCTTGAATTGTTCAGCTGGTAAAAATCCTCTCCAGAGGCCATATTGCTCTTCAAACCTTTTGTGATGAATTTTACCATGAGAATTTTAGGGCAAAAAAAAGTTGATACATTGCCTAACATATTTGTAGATTTTTAATAAAATGGTTGGTTAATGTTAGTGGCCCCAAAAGTTTCATAATACATATATGTTTTATCATCAGTAGGAAAGGTAATCCCGTAGACTCTGTTTAAAAATCCGAGATTTGTTCATGATTGAGGATATCATTATTTTGGCTAAGACCATGAAAAGAAAATGTGAGTTTCCCATCAGTACTGCACATTCCTATTGTACAGAAGATTCTTTGTTTAGACACAGAGCCTCTACTTGCCTTCACAAGTATGCAGCAGAAGCCTCTAAGCAATTAGGGTGATGTTATGAAAAGATTGGTCTCTTTTGATAATTGCTTCCTCCCAACTGTATAACCCAATCCTTATTTATAACACTTACAAATGCCATGGTGAAAAGATTATTTGCCACAGAACCAGTTTTTAAACACCCTGATCCTGAGGAACCTTTCATCATCCAAGCTAATGCACAGTCCTCCCACAAAAACACCTTAGGGGGGATCTGCAGCCCTATGCCTACAATTCACGAAAGCTTTTGGAAACAGAGAGGAGATGGGCTGTTTGGGATAAAGAGGCTTTTGCAGTGAGATGGGCATTATTAACTTGGTGCCCTTTCTTGGAAGGGAGCAAAGTGCCTTTCAAAGTATAGACTTATCAATATTATTATTCAAAATAATATTGAATTACCTAGAGAAGACACGGTTGGATTTATCGCTTTCACACCAACACCCCACTCACTTTATAGAAAGGGAAGGACAAACACAAACCTGTGGGACTTTGTAGATGCCTCCTAATGTTGACATCTGGATGGCTCTGTCTCTGATATCTCCATCAACAAGAGCCAAAAGGTTGTCCTTCCTTCCACAGCTGTAGTTGGGAACATTGGCTTCTCCAGTTGAGAGCATATCCAGCAAAGCATCTGAAGTGCCAAGTGTGTTATCATAGTTGTCATAGATGTTGTAGCCAAGTGTGAGATTATGCAGCAACTGGGGATTCTCCTTCATCAGTTCAATATTGCAAATCATGCGTAGTATTAATACATATCCATAGATTAAACTAGTGTAAAACAATGATCATGTTAATATTAGCATCATCAACAGCAACAACAATAATACTTTTTCTCCATTTAATCGTCTTTTTTCTCTACAAAGTAGCTGAAACATAAGACAATATTGATCTAAAGCCAGAGTCAAATGAAAGTCACCCATCACCCTTTAATAATGTTAGTGTTGATGATGGGTATAGTCCTCAAAAAGGTTTAAGAAATCAGAAACATACAATTATTTTTAGCAGTACTAATATTCATAGCCAAGAATAATTCAGTCATTAAAGAAGAACCACCATTAAAGGAAGGAGATTTTTGATAAGTGACCCAGAGAAGCTGTTCTAAAAACAAGTCATCTTCTATTCCTTTAAATATCAGACATTGCATATCAATCGGTTATAAAAATAGGGAAATGGTTGGGCAGAGGAAATTAGAACCATTTTGATCATTACTTTCAACCAAAATAAGTATTCCAGTCATGAATTTAGGACTGAATAGAGAGAGGAAAATAATGTGGACTTCTTTCAGATTTCATTTGCCTCATGTTTCTACTCTCAGAAAATAAGGCAAAAGGGAGAGGCTGTGTTAATCAAATGGATTCAAAAAATTTGTCAGATCCTACAATATAAGAGTAAGTAAAAAAGAAGAAAAGAAGAAGAGTGTTAGAACTGCAAATGAAAGGAATGAAAATCCATCGCATGACTTACAACTGAATCTGACTAGAAGGAGCCATGTTGAAAGGTAATGTGGCAGGTGTTATTCCTGATGCAGTGGTGACTATACCAATGAGAAGATCTCCTGGCCTATAATAGCTCCATGGCTTTTCTCCATCCTGGTGGTCCAAATTCAGTGGGCATTTCATTTTCAGCTTCCCCGAGAGTGTCTGGGACACCAGCAGCATCAGAAGCAGAAGCAGGAGGTCCATAATTCATAGGGTGGAATCAATCTCCTTCCTCTTTCTAAAAATGAATTAGAAGAATTCAAAGCACTCTGACAGGGTGGAATATCCAGTGCCTTTCCTGATTCAAACAGAGTAACCAAGATTCACCTGAAAAAATGAGAGAAAATATATTCAAGAGCACAGCTCCTGTCTCTCCTGTAATGTGAGCCACAAAAAGCATAACCTGTAGTTTTTATCCTTTTCTGACGCAAGATCCCTTCCATGTTGCTCCAGTCTGATATTTACATCAAGGGCAGTCACTGGAGACCTAGGAGAAGAGGTCTCAGAGACAGGGATGGTGATGATTGCAGTGAGAAGGAGCTTCTGCTCTTGGGACCCTGAGCTTCTTCCATGTAAGGAGGGGTAGCTGGAGAAAAGCCCGTTAGAGAAAAGTCACAGATAGACCCCTTGGGGCAGTGTTCTCTAGTGGTCTAAGTCCTTCCTGTTAGGACATGTCCAGAAAGTCATGATGTATGGAGATAGGTCAACAGCCAGGAAAGTGTCCTTCAATGGGGCGTCTTGCCTCCAGAGGCTGCTAGGGAAGGTCACCCAGAGTTATGGACTTTGGTGCCATTCTAGGTTGGTGACCCTTAACGCTAGGGCTGCCTGTGCTTTAGCTCCATGAAAGCCCTCAGTATCCTTGAACCCAGAGCAATGTTAAGAGTTTGGGATTTTCTTTTCAATGAGATCTCCATGTATTAATCCTAATTTGGAGATAATTTTATAATTCCTTGTAACTGAAGTGAAATTTCATTTTCTACCTTTTCTGGAAAAATCATTTTTTGCATGATAGCTGGCTAAGAGGCAAGAAAGTGACAGCCTGGGATAGCACCATTGGCAGAGAGAGAGAAAATTGTAGAGTGAGTAGAAGTTTTAGTTTCCTTGATTCTTTCTGTGTTGTCTTTCCATACTGATACAATGAGAACCATTAAATTTTGGTATTTCTTATAATAATAATAATAATAATAATAATAACCTTGACGTGGTTGTGGGGCTTGTGTACTCTGAGGAAGATGAGAGCTATGCCAGAGGTTCAACCATACTGGACAGGTCTCATCAGAGGAGTCAGACAAAGAGTGTCTCTCCCATAAAAAATATGGTGAGACGTAAATTGCAGAATGCCATACCGGCTCGGACGACGCCCGGGTTAACAAGGTCCGTGCTAGATATCGGAGTTCCTGGATATCTGGTGAAAAATGGGTTACAGGACTCAGGACTGTTGGCTGAGCAACCAGGGCCAGCAGCTGCAGAACTACTGGAAGAAAAGATGTTTACCCGTCGCAGATACACAGTGATTGAAAACAAAGAAATAATGATCTGTTACTACAGATCAAGTCCAACAAGAAGAGGATATCTAAAACGAATGCACCAGTTCTGGAAAGAACAACATCCAGAATCAGAAATAACAGAACAGAGACTAGCAGATCAACGCCGATTTATAACACGAAATAAAGTATTCACAGAAACAGAATTGGACGAACTGCAAAGGTTTACCCAGGGCAAAGAAATCAAAGCCTTACCAGAAGTAATTCAGAATGTAGAGGCAAACCAGGGGGAGTTGGCAGTGAAGGAATCCAGTAGAGATATACAACTGTTCTCATTTGGAAACCAGGCACCTCTTCCTCAGGAAGAACAAAACCCTCTAACTAAAGAAATAAAAGAATTGAAACAAAGAATAACTGAGCATCTAGAATAGCACAAAAACAACAGAATAAGGCTACCTGCATTGAAGCTTGTTCCAAAGAAACAGCTAGCACAAGCATTAAAAGATGCAAACACTGCAATATCAAGTATAAGCACCAATTCACTGCAAGAAACAAACCAACTAATGTACAGCACAGCTGCAGTTATAACAGAATACCTGGGATGCAAAATCAACAAAAAAGAAAAACAAACAAACAGTGCACCAGAAAAATGGAAGGTTAGACTAGAAAATAAGATCAGCAAGTTAAGATCACATGCAAGCAAGCTAGAACAGATGAAAGAAAAGAAGCTGAAGAACAAGAAGACCAAAGAATACCTAATCAAGAAATACCACTTAGAAACAAGGAAGATCAAGGAAGCACTGGAAATAATAAAGCAGCAAATAACAGCTATAGCCAGGAAAATCAGTAGATATGAAGCTCGAATTGCAAACTATAGGCAGAACCTCCAATTTCAATCCAATCAGAAACGTTTCTACCAATCCATCAATGGAGAAACTACAAGGAATCAGTCAGTACCTGACAAGGAAGAAACAGTGCAGTTCTGGAAGCAGATATGGGATAACCCAAAGAAATACAACAAGGATGCGGCTTGGTTAAAAGAGGTGGATGCAAATAAAACAGAAGTTGAAATGAAAGAACTAGTAATAACAAGAAAAATGGTAGAAAAAAGAGCAAAGAAAATCAAAAATTGGTCAGCACCAGGTGAAGATGAACTGCATGGGTTTTGGTTGAAACATCTAACTGTTATACATCCACTCATTGCCAAACAGTTCAACAATATACTACAAGGAGGAGAAATTGAAAAGTGGCTAACAACTGGGAAAACCTACCTAATAATGAAAAATCCAGCAAAAGGGGCAACACCAGGTAACTACAGGCCAATTACCTGCTTACCAACAACTTTCAAATTACTAACTGGTGTAGTAGCTGATGCAGTGCAACAGCATCTAGTTCAAAACAATCTCTTTCCACCTGAGCAGAAAGGAAACCACCCCAATAGCAGAGGAACAAAAGATCAACTCCTAATAGACAAAATGATCTTGGAAAACTGCAAGAGAAGGAAGACTAACCTGAATGTGGCATGGATTGACTACAAAAAGGCATTTGACTCTCTGCCACATGATTGGATAATAAAGTGCCTAGAAATAACAGGAGTCAGTAGAAACATCAGAAAATTTGTGCAAAGATCGATGGCACAATGGAAGACACAGTTGCAGATCAATGGTGAGAGGCTGGGAGAGGTTAATATCAAGAGAGGAATATTTCAAGGAGATTCATTATCACCATTACTATTTGTTATTGCACTGTTTCCTCTGTCAACAATACTGAATAACTCAGGACATGGCTATCAAACATCAAAAACATCTGCCAGACTATCCCACCTCCTTTATATGGATGATCTGAAGCTGTATGGAAAAACATCATCTGAAATAGAATCGCTGCTGAACACTGTCCGTATATATAGCCAAGATATTGTAATGGAGTTTGGCTTGGACAAATGTGCCACACTTACTATCAAACAAGGAAAAATAGTGAAAACTGAAGGAATCAAGATCCCCCACGAAAATAACATTAAGAGTCTGGATGAGGAAGAGTACTACAAATACTTGGGTATCCTTCAAGCTGACAACATCAAGCACACTGAAGTCAAGAAAAAGATTAGAGGTGAATACATCAAGAGAGTGAAGAAGATCTTAAAATCCAAACTCAATGGAGGAAATACCATAAAGGCAATCAACACCTGGGCAATCCCAGTCATCAGGTACACAGCTGGAATAGTGGACTGGACTCAAGCAGAACTAAAAGCAATGGATAGGCAGACCAGAAAAATAATGACAATGAATCATGCCCTTCATCCACGCAGTGACATTGATAGACTTTATCTACCAAGGCAAATAGGTGGGCGTGGAATGCTACAAGTACATCAGATGGTTGAAGAAGAAAAAATGGCTTTGGAAGAATATCTGAAGAACAATGATGAAGATGCACTGAAATTAGTATATCAGGAAGGCTTACTAACTACTGGAGAGACCAAACTGGCCTACAAGAAAGACCAAATGAAGAACAGAATAGAGGCATGGGAAGACAAAGCACTACATGGCCAATACATGAAAAAAATAGCTGGGAAAGCAGATAATAATAAAACCTGGCAATGGCTAAGAGCAGGAAAATTGAAGAAAGAGACCGAGGGACTAATTCTGGCTGCACAAGACCAAGCCTTAAGGACAAATGCATACAAAGTCAAAATTGAGAAGACAGCAACAGACAGTAAGTGCCGCCTATGCAAAGAAGCTGAAGAAACAGTGGACCACTTGGTAAGCTGTTGCAAGAAGATTGCACAAACTGATTACAAGCAGCGGCATGACAAAGTAGCAACAATGGTGCATTGGAAGATCTGCAAAAAATATCATTTGCCTGTAAGCAAAAACTGGTGGGATCATAAAATAGAGAAAGTCATAGAAAATGATAAAATTAAACTGCTCTGGGACTTCAGAATTCAAACAGACAAGCACCTGCAACATAACACCCCAGACTTAACAATTGTCGATAAGAAAGACAAAAAAGTCTGGATAGTGGACGTGGCAGTGCCTGGAGACAGCAGAATAGAAGAGAAAGAACTGGAGAAGATAACAAAATACAAAGACCTACAAATAGAAATAGAAAGACTGTGGCAAAAGCAAGCAAGGGTAGTACCAATAGTCATAGGCTCCTTGGGTGCAATCCCAAAACAACTGGAGCACCACTTGAACACAATTGGCATTGACAAATTCGCTATTAGTCAATTGCAAAAGGTGGCCTTATTAGGAACTGCTTCCATCCTGCGACGATATCTGTAATACCATCAAACATCCACATCTGCCTATCCCAGGTCCTGGGTAAGGACTCGATAGGTAGACAAAATGCCAAATCCAGTATGAACATCTGGCTGACTGTGCGATGATTGATAATAATAATAATAATAATAATAATAATAATAATAATAATAATAATAATAATAATAATAATAATAATAATAATAATAGTAGTAGTAGTAAAGTTGGAAGGGACCTTGGAGGTCATCTAGTCCAACCCCCTGCTCGGGCAGGAAACCCTACACCATTTCGGACAGATGGCTGTCCAGTCTCTTCTTAAAAACTTCCAGTGTTGGAGCATTTACTGCTTCTGGAGGCAGGCTGTTCCACTGATTAATTGTTCTCACTGTCAGGAAGTTTCTCCTTAGTTCTAGGTTGCTTCTCTCCTTGATTAGTTTCCACCCGTTGTTTCTTGTCCTGCCTTCAGGTGCTTTGGAAAATAGCTTAATTCCCTCTTCTTTATGGCAGCCCCTGAGATATTGGAATACTGCTATCATGTCCCCTCTTGTCCTTCTCTTCGTTAAACTAGACATACCCAATTCTAGCAACCGTTCCTTATATGTTTTAGCCTCCAGTCCCCTAATCATCTTTGTTGCTCTTCTCTGTACTCTTTCTAGAGTCTCAACATCTTTTTTACATCGTGGTGACCAAAACTGGATGCAGTATTCCAAGCCTTACCAAGGCATTGAAGAGTGGTATTAATACTTCACGTGATCTTGATTCTATCCCTCTGTTAATGCAGCCTAGCACTGTGTTGGCCTTTTTAGCAGCTGCAGCACACTGCTGGCTCATATTTAAGTGATTGTCTACTAGGACTCCGAGGTCCCTCTCACAGTTACTACTATTGAGCATGGTGCCACCTATGCTGTACTTGTGCATTTGGTTTTTCTTGCCTAAATGTAGAACCTTGCTTTTTTCACCATTGAATTTCATTTTGTTAGTTAGTGCCCAGTGTTCAAGTCTGTCCAGATCCTTCTGTATCTGAAGCCTGTCTTCTGGAGTGTTGGCTATTCCTGCCAGCTTGGTGTCATCTGCAAATTTGATGAGTTCCCCATCTATCCCTTCATCCAAATCGTTGATGAAGATGTTGGAGAGTACTGGGCCCAGAACAGAGCCCTGGGGCACCCCACTACACACTTCCCTCCATATAGATGCAGTTCCATTGAGGACCACTCGCTGAGTACGGCCGGTCAGCCAGCTACGGATCCATCTGGTGGTGGTTCTGTCTACCCCACATTTTTCTATCTTGTCAAGTAGTAGGTTGTGATCTACTTTATCAAATGCCTTACTGAAGTCCAAGTAAATTATGTCCACAGCATTCCTCTGATCCACTAATTTTGTCACTTGGTCAAAGAATGCAATAAGATTTGTCTGGCATGATCTATTTTTGACAAACCCATGTTGGCTTTTAGTAATGACTTTGTTTGCTTCTAGGTGTTCGTTGATTCGTTGTTTGATTATCTTTTCCAGGATCTTCCCAGGTATTGAGGTCAGGCTGATAGGTCTTTAATTTCCTGGATCCATTTTTTTTCCTTTTTTGAGGATGGGAACTACATCAGCTCTTTTCCAGTCCTCTGGTAGCTCCCCTGTATTCCAGGATCTTTGAAAAATATAGTTCAGTGGCTCCGATATCACATCTGCCAGTTCCTTGAGAACTCTGGGGTGTAATCCATCTGGTCCTGGTGATTTGAACTCATCTAGGCTAGACAGGTGCTCCCTAACCATTTTCTTGCCTATCTTAACTTGTGTTTCTGTTTTGTTTTTTATGGCACTATTTTTGATAGGTTGGTCTGTTTTTTCCCTTTGTGTAAAGACAGATGCAAAAAACGAGTTAAATAGTTCTGCTTTCTCCCTGTTGCTTGTCACCTTCTTGCCACTTCCACCCACTAATGGACCAATCATTTCCTTCACTTTTTTCTTGTTTTTTACATGTTGAAAGAAGCTTTTTTTGTTATTTTTGACTTTGGTCGCAAGCCTTAGTTCGTTTTGAGCCTTGGCTTTCTTCACTTCATCTTTGCAAGCTCGGGCTATTTGCTGATATTCTGACTTAGTTATGTTCCCCTCTTTCCACTTTCTATACTTGTCCTTTTTATCTTTCAATTTGTCAGAGAGTTCTTTATGCAGCCATGCTGGTTTCTTTTGAGAGCTGTTGTTTTTCCTCTTTGTTGGTATTGTGCTAGACTGTGCTTTTATTATCTCATTTTTCAAAATTTCCCAAGCTTCTTGAGTTGTTTTCCCCTTGAGGATTCTCATCCATGGAATCCTTCCCAAGCCCTCTCTAAGTTTATTGAAATTAGCTCTCTTGAAGTCCAAGACTCTAGTTTGACTGTGTTCTATTGGTTGGGCTTCTATAATGTTGAATTCTAATATTGCATGATCACTTCCTCCCAGGGTTCCTATGGCTTCAACACCGTCTATCATTTCATCTCTGTTAGTGAGAATTAGATCCAAAATGGCTAATCCCCTAGTTCCCTTCTCTACTTTTTGGGAGACAAAGTTGTCTGCTAGGTTTGCCAGGAACCTATTTGATCTTCCACTTGGTGCGGAGTTTGTCTCCCAGTTGATGTCAGGGTAGTTAAAGTCCCCCATTACTATTGTGATGTGCTTCCTACATACCTTAGTTAGCTGACTAGCAAAAAGTTCATCTGTTTACTCTGTTTGGTTGGGTGGTCTGTAGTATACACCTATGGCAATGTTATTCCCCCCCCCCCTTTTATATTGACCCAAATGCATTCAAGACAGTTTTTATCATTGTTGTACTCTATTTCTGTGGAGATGTAGTTATTTCTTATATAGAGAGCAACTCCACCTCCTCTTTTATTTGGTCTGTTTCTTTTGAATAATTTAAATCCCTCTAGCTGTGTGTTCCATGTGTGAGTTTCATCCCACCATGTTTCCGTAATGGCAACAATATCGTATCTGCCCTCATTAACCTGAATTTCTAGTTCACTCTGTTTGCTGTTCATACTCTGTGCATTGGTGTATAAACATTTGAGTCCTTTGTGGGTGGCCCTGTGTTTCCTTTCTACATAACCTGTGTGGTGCCTGAGTTCCCCTATTGTCTTACCACCTATTTGGTTTAAATAAAACAATTGTGCTGTTAGGCCTGCAGTTGAGATGGTGGCAGCACCCGAAGTGCATTGGATGGTGTGAGCTGATTTCTTGCCACACCCACCCAGAAGTTGGTTTAGGGGGACCTGGTGGCAGTTCCTCTGGTTGTGTAGATGCACTTGGTGTTTTGCGGAACCTGTGACATTCCCATCTCTGAGGCTTTGTTTGTCTTCCCTAAAAGACTTCCATGTGCTTATAGTTTGGTGTCCCTGTGTTCTGCTTTATCTTGTTTGATTGTTGATTATTTTTCTTACCTGGAGGGGGGGGGTGTTAATATATATAGCTTGGCCTAGAAGGGAGAAGTGGGGGATTGAGTGACAGGGGGAGCTGATGGGATGGGCAGGTCCACCCTTACAATGAGGAGCACAGGATGACCAATATTCCAGGTCCAAGTTCTCCCACTGTATTGTCCTCAGTTTCCACTCTCAGTGCCTGCCTACCAGATCTTTGGTGGCTCCAGGTACCGGCTGTTCTTTCTGAATGCCAAGTGGATGTGTAACATGGTTTCTCTTGTCCATGATATTACCTGCCATCTTGCCCCAAAACCTAGTTGTGCCCAGAGGGGAGAAGCATGCCGTGTACGGTTTCCCAAACCTAGCAAGAGCCAGGAGAGCTTTGCAGTCTCCCAACAGCCTGAGGATCAGGATGGAAAACTTCAAAAGCAGCCGCCATTTTTACAAGGACTCGTCGGAGTATTGAAAATGGTGGCCACTTCCGGCAGTCATGGGGATCCGGCCCAAGCACTGCAGGGTCTTGTTGGGGGAGAGATCGGAGGGGGAGAGATGGAGGGCACTGCAGCATCCCCCTGGTCAGTCTGAAGGGCAAATGACCGCAAGGGCATTGCAGACATCATAACTTTGAAAGAGTTTTGTATATAATTTTAGGGCATCCATCATAATCTGTTGAATGGCCTTTCATATCATGAATATTAACAATAATACATTTTTTCTCTGTTTTGCACATATCAGCCCAAACTATGGAGTATCAACATTTACATTCCTTAAGACACATTAAATGAAAATACATTGAATGACATTCCTGAAAAATGAATTCAGAAGAGGGACAATTTCTATAGGAAAGGAATCCCATTCATAAGAAAAGGTCTCAAATAATGTTTGGCTCAGGACAACAAGTGTTAGAGTGACACACACAGAGCTACCACAATTTGTGTAGTAGAATCATAATTGCTAACCTCCCTGCCTGGGGTGCCTAGTGGTGCCCCTCTTGCTATTCCGTGGGACCCCCCATGGCTCCAGCATCCAGCCAGAGGGAGAGTTGTTACTGAACTACATCTGCAAGGCCCCAAGAGCCCCAATCCTTCCATAGCATGAAGGGACAGGACAGCCATTGGTCTGAAAGGGCCTGGGGTCTCCTGCCTGAGCAGGGGGTCGGATTAGAAGACCTCCAGGGTCCCTCCCAATTCTGTTATTCTGTTATTCTCTCCACAGTGGCTGGGGAGACATTTTCCTTTCACACAAGGAAAGCTTCCACACTTGTTCAAAAATGAATGGTAAAATATAAGTGCTTTCAACTAATAGCAAAATTAATCTTAATACAAAGTGTTTTCTATTTCAGCTCTCTAATTTCTATAAGCTCTTTATCCACTCTATTTCCTTTACTGTCAGGGGTTTGTCTCAGGGGCTGCCCCAAAGAAGAGGGGGTCAAGCTATTCTCCAAAGAACCTGGAAGGACAAGAAGCAACGGATGGAAACGAACCAAGGAGAGAAGCAACCTGGAACTAAGGAGAAACTTCCTGTTAGAACAATTAACCAGTGGAACTGCCTGCCTCCAGAAGCTGTGAATGCTCCAACATGGAAGTTTTAAGAAGAGACTGGACAGCCATTTGTCTGAAATGGTATAGAGTCTCCTGCCTGAGCAGGGGGTTGGACTAGATGACCTCCAAGGTACCTTCCAGCTTTCTTTTATTCTATCCAATTTCACTGCATCTTCCTCCTTTTTATCTCTTTTTAATTTTCCATTTCATATTTTCCTCCTGTCAAAGTCTTGAATTTTTCGTTCATTTTAAATATAGAGATATAGATATAGATATAAGAAATAGATATATAGATATAGAGATAGATATAGAGATGATATAGATATATAGATATAGATATATAGATATAGATATATAGAGATACAGATACAGATACAGATATATATAGATAGAGATAGATAGATATAGAGATACAGATAGATATAGATATATATTTAAATACTCTTTCATTTTCTCCCCCTCTGGGCTGCATCTGATCAGAGTTTCCTCAAAGAGAAGTTTTTGCCTTCAACTCCTCCACTTCTGAGCCAAGACAAAAGCCCCGCCCCTCTCTCTCCCTAGTGACTGCCTCTAGTCCTGGCCTGCCCCTGTCGTTGTGGCAACCCAGCAGCAGCCAATCAGGCAGGAGGGAGGAGACAAGGGTTGCCTGGGAGCTCAGCCACCAATCAGACTCCTGGAGAAGAGGCCGAAGGAGCAAAGACAAGGGGGGGGGAGAGGAAAACGTCCAATAAGGAGAGAGAATTAAAGAGTTTTTCCTGGGATGAGAAAGAGACAGAAACTGCCAGAGATGCAGAGGGAGGGGAGGCCGGAGTCCTGGAAGGGCCTTTCCCCCCACCCAGAAATCCCTGCAATGGAGGGCTTCTCCTCCGGGGGGGGCTTGGGCAAGGGGGGGGCAGGGGCTGCCCAGAGGGAGTTTGGGGGCCAGGAGGGACCCCCAGGATGCCCCTTCCTCAGAGCCCCAGAGGGCCCCTCCAGGGAGACCCCCCCCGGACTTTCCCTCCCCAGCAAAGCCGGATCCCCCTTGGGAGACCCAGGCCCTGCATGGCTTCTCCCCCCCAGGAGCCTTTCCTGGAAAGACCCGAAGGGGAACCGGAGCCTCACAACCCCCCCTTGGCTGCCTCTCCCCCTGAAATGCAACTCCAAAGCCCATCATCCACACTAGTCTCTTCCCAGAATGGGGGAAGTGAAGGGTTCCCCCAGTTCCCCTCCTCCTTCCTGAGCCTTTTCTATGGGCAACATGACACGTCTGGGCTTTGCTTTCCCCCCTCAGGGCCCCAAGTGTGGAAGGGAGTGGCAGTGGAACATGGGTCCTTCCCCTCCCTTTCTTCCTTACGTGGGGTGAAAGGCATCCTTTATTTCTCTCATTTATCTCTCTCATTCTCTGTACATTGATGTGATTTTTTTTTAATTATGTCATGTCCTGATGATTAGTTTTTAACTAGCAAATTTTTATTTATTTATTTTATCCTGGTCCCACTATTGCATCAGTCTTTTTCTATTCAGCATTAACTTTCAAAATAAACTAAACTTTGGTTTTAACTCAGTAGGAAGCTATTCCAGTTCTGTGACATGTTCAGGCATGAAGTCGTCCCCGGGGTTTTCTCTTTAACCGCTGTGCCCACAAATATCAGATTTCTTTTTCTTCAGCCACAGGTGCCGTGTATTCCCTCTGGGGCCAATTTCAAGCATGGAGCTTCCCAACCTCTCAATTCTTGCTGAAAGATTTAATTCTAGCTCTGCCCTCTCATTTTGAATCCTCTGGGGATTATTCCCCTTCCATTCCTCTCCAGAGAAGGGCCCAACAAACTCTGAGTCCAAGAACTAGTTGAAGTAGCCGGGATCTCTGGTGAGAGGGAGAATTATTATTATTATTAATATCCTCAAAGTTTCTGCTCTGCTCTTTGGCCGAATCCTCCAGGGAGACTTTGGGCAGAGACAGATGGAACCAGCTGCAGTTCTCTGCTTCTCTCTCTGACCCGGGAGGCCCAAAATGGAAATCTTTCCTGGGGGAGAACTTGGCTTTAGGCAAAAAGCCCCACTGGGAGATTTCAGACTTGGGACTTCCCTCCCCACTCAGGATCAGGGCTGTCTGTCTTCCTTCACACCAAAGTGGGCCACCCTGGGGGAAATAAGAGCTGAAGGCCAATGCAGCCATGTTGCTGCCTGCTGGGGTCACCCCCCAAAAGACCCCCCCTTTTCCATCTCCTTTCCCCAAATGTGAGCTCTTTCTTCAGCCCCTCCTTGACTCCCTTGTGCCCCCACCAAGCCCCTCTTTAACGTAGAGAAGAGTTGGGGGTCCTGCGGCCTTCCAGATGTGGCTGGGTAACATCTTCCCCTCTGGCTGGAAGCCTCTCCCCCTTCGATCCTGCCCCAAGGGGACCCTGCAGTGCTTGGGCCTGATCCTCAGGCCTGCCGGAAGTGGCCTCCATTTTCAATAGTCCGACGAGTCCTTGTAGAAATGGCGGCTGCTTTTGGAGCTTCCTACCCTGATCCTCAGGCTGTAGGGAGAGTGCAAAGCCCTCCTGGCTCTTGCTGGGCTTGGGAAACCGGACCCTGCATGACGATGGGGCAGCTTCAGATGAGCTTCCTGAAACCTTTTCCTGGTTTTGCCCCTCCCCCTCCCTCCAAAACACACATTTCTTCAATAAAGAACACAAAAAAGCTTTTTAGAGACAAATTTATTCATCTTTCACAAACACCCCCAAAGAAAAATTAGGTGCTAAAATAAACTCCCTCAAATCTCTAACCAGCAAGGTATTGTGCAGGGGGGCTATAAAGGGGGGGCGCACCATTTTAAAACCTGATCTGTTGGTGTTGCAATAAAGGAGACTGTTGGAACTCGTTGCTTCGTCTCAATGCCTCTTTTCCTGAAACAGAACATTGGCAATGAGAATGGGATGCCCGCAAGGCAAACAGATTAAGAAGCCAAGCGGACTCACCACAGGGGGGCTTGAAGCTCAGAGAAGTGTGGCTCCTGGAGATTGACTTAGCCTGCCAGCACTGAGACGCTGGAGGTGAGCTCAGAAAAGGGGGCCCCTTCTCAATCCTTGCAGCAAGAGGTGTGGACGAAGTTCCTGGGCTGAAATGATGGCAAAGATAGGCCGGCTTTCAGAATTTGACACAGCTCACCCAGAATGCTGGACCTCATACGTGGCCCGGGTGGAGAACTACCTCCGGGTGAATCAAATTCATGAAGATGACCTCAAAGCTGCCACGCTGCTGTGTGTGTGTGGGCAAGAGACCTTCGAGACTGCGGAGAATCTGGTCACCCCAGCACCACTGGAATCAATCACCTACACAGAATTGAAGAGGATGCTTCGAGAGCATTTTGAACCCAAGCTCTCAGTGATTGCCAGGCAACACGCATTCGAGCAGAGGGACCAAAGGCCTGGTGAGTCTGCAGCAGAATTTATTGCGGCCTTGCGACAAGCAGCTAGGCCCTGCAAATTCAAAGACTTGGAGGAGAGACTGAGGGATCAGCTGGTCTGTGGCCTGTGAAGCCAGGAGTTGCAGCAGAAGCTCTTCGCAAAGGAAGGCCTCACGTTCCAAGATGCCTGAGGGAAGTTTCAGCCGAAGAAGCAGCAGGTGGAGCTGTGAAGGCCTTGCGGCTCTCCAAGCTCCCTCAAGTTCCAGCCACCATCCATCAAGAGGTTGCTCACAAAGAATCTGAACAGGATCCAGAATTGGAAGTGGACCGTCAGACTCCAGGGAGAAGGCCTCACAGAGGAAAGGCCAAGCCAGCATCATCCCCTCGGTGCATTGGGTGTGGAGGCCACCATCGCCGCGCAGACTGCCGTTTTTGCTCCGCCATCTGCAGGGCCTGTGGGAGGCAAGGCCACATTGCCTCCTTTGTTTGGGTCACCAGAAGGAATGTTACCCAGAAGAATTTCCTCAGAAAGGTACCAGGGTCCCCAGCCAGAACAGGGTGGGCTTCTGTGCATCTAGTAGGAGCATTTTTAGCACAGGGATCCACAGGCCACTTAGGAAGAAGCTTCACATTGACGTGAAGTTGCAAGGGGTCCCCTTGTTGAAGGAACTGGACACTGGGTCTGCTCTATCGATCATCTCCCTAGACACCTTTAACAAGGTCTGCAGCAGAAGCGGCCTACAGGTGAAACTCAGGCCGTCAAACCTCATCCTCACAGATTTCCAAAATGCCAGAGTCAACGTGAGGGGGGAAGCCACACTCAAGGTGCAGCATAGGAATTTTGAGGGGCTACTGGATGTAGTTGTGGTTGGGGGAGACTGTACAAGTCTCATTGGATTCGACTGGTTTGAGGCCCTGGGAATTCAGGTGACTGGAATACACAGCGTGCAAACAACAGGCCTCCACGGAGTTTCTAGGATTCCGCATTGATGCTCAGGGCATCCACCCTACTGAATCCAAACTGCAAGCAATTCAGCAGGCTCCAAGTCCCAAATCCAAGGGCGAACTTCAGGCCTTTCTGGGATTGCTAAATTTTTACCACTCATTCCTTCCTCAGAAGGCTGCAGTGGCTGAGCCGTTACACTGAGTCATTACACCGGCTCTTGGACAAACAGTCCCCGTGGCAGTGGACACAAGCACATGAAAAGAGATGTTTCCAGCCTTTGCAATGATTGGCCAGCAAGGTATTGTGCAAGGGGGCTATAAAAGGGGGCCGCACCATTTAAAAACCTGTTCTGTTGGCGTTGCAATAAAGGAGACTGTTGGAACTCACTGCTTCGTCTCAATGCCTCTTTTCCTGAAACAGAACACTTTTAACAACTTAATTTGCTAAATGTACTGCATTCCTGAAATAGAATAACAGAGTTGGAAGGGACCTTGGAGATCTTCTAGTCTAACCCCCTGCTCAAGCAGGAGACCCTACACTTACCCTTTCAGACAAATGGTTGTCCAGTCTCTTCTTAAAAACCTCCAGTGTTGGAGCAGCCACAGCTTGTGGAGACAAATCGCTCCACTGATTGTTTTGTCAGGAAATTTCTCCTCAGTTCTAGGTTGGTTCAAAATCTACAAATTACTGACACCAGAGAGGCAAAGAGTAGAGAGAAAGAAGGAAGGAAGCAAAGAAATTTTTTTCTCTGGGTTGACCATGCTGACTGTGATGTTAGTGATGCTCAACAGTCCCCCCCCATATGTGAATAGGGCCCCTCCCTCAGAAGAGAGTTTTCTGATCACACCTAAGGCTGCCCTGACTGGATTGGGTTGGGGGCTCTGCCTTCCCTTCTCTCTTCCAGAGCCCCCTCCCTGCCCTTGCCAGGAAGGCCCACAGGCATCCTATAGCCTCTCAGTCATTCCTGGTTATTAGTCTGATGCCTTGACTAGCTCTGGTCATAGCCATACAGCCAGTGGTGGCATTCAACTAGTTTGCATCACTTTGGCAGAACCGGTAGCTAATTTTTTGTTGCCCGGACCCAGAATGGACTTCTGGAAGTGGCATCCAAACAAAAAACCAGTTGTTCACATATTTGAATCCCACCACTGCATACAACCCACTTAACCTGCTCACTTTACCAATGGCTTCATTCACACTTGCAACATTTAACCATGGTTTATTTCAGAAGGTTGAACCTGGGTGTGGTCGTTATCTTCTAGTAAGGGCCGCATTCACACCAGTAGGCTGGGGAAATTTTCTTGCAATCCCCCTGAGACAAAGAAAAACTCTAGGTGCAACTTGTTTATAGCCTATAGTAAACCATGGATGACCACAGCCAACCCTTCTCTACTTCCCCGGACTCTCACCTGAGGCAAACCCACAAAGCAGGTGGCCACATTTGCAACTGAGGAGAGGTTTTCTCCTCTCTGGGCACAACTAGGCTTCAGGGAGACATGGCAGGTAACATCATGGACAAGAGAAACCATGTTACACATCCACTTGGCATTCAGAAACAACAGCCAGTACCTGGAGCCACCAAAGATCTGGTAGGCAGGCACTGAGAGTGGAAGCTGAGGACAATACAATGAGACAACTTTCCAATGAAGAACTTGGGATATTGGTCATCCTGTGCTCCTCATTGTAAAGGTGGACCTGCCCATCCCATCAGCTCCCCCTGTCAGTCAAACCTCCAGTTCTCCCTTCTAGGCCAAGCTGTCCATATTAACATCCCCCCTCCAGATAAGAAACATAATCTATCAAAAATCGACCAAGATAAAGCAGAACACAGGGACTCCAAACTATAAGCACATGGAAGTCTTCTAGGGAGGACAAACAAAGCCTCAGAGATGGGAATGTCACAGGAGTCGCAAAACACCGAGTGCATCTATACAACCAGAGGAACTGCCACCAGGTCCACCTAAACCAACTTCCAGGTGGTTGCGGCAAGAAATCAGCTCACACCATCCACAGCAATGCAGGCACTGTCACCATCTCAACCGTAGGCCTAACAGCAAAATTACTTTATTTAAACCATGAAATGTCAAAATTTAATAGCTCGCTTTGTATCAGTATGGAAAGACAACACAGAAAGTATCAAGGAAACTAAAACTTCTACCCACTCTACAATTTTCTCTCTGTGTGCCCATGGTGCTGTCCCAGGCTGTCACTTTCTTGCCTCTTAGCCGGCTCTCATGCCAAAAATGATATTTCTAAAACAGATGGCAAATGGAATTTCACTTAAGTTATGAGGAATTATAAAATCAGCTCCAAATTAGGATTGGTACATGGAGATCTCATTGAAAAGAAAATCCCAAACTCTTAACATTAGGCTGGGTTCAAGGATACTGAGTGCTGCACTGGAGTTAAGGGTCACCAACCTAGAATGGCACCAAAGTCCATAACTCTGGGTGACCTTCCCTAGCAGCCTCTGGAGGCAAGAGACCCCATTGAAGGACAGCAGAAGTCACTTTCCTGCCTGTTGACCTATCTCCATCCAGCAGGACTTTCTGGACATGTCCTAACAGGAAGGACTAAGACCACTAGAGAACACTGCCCCAAGGGGTCTATCTGTGATTTTTCTCAAAGGTGCTTTTCTCCAGCTACCCCTCCTTACATGGAAGAAGTTCAGGGTCCCAAAAGCAGAAGCTCCTTCTCACTGCAATCATCACCCTCCCTGTCTCTGAGACCTCTTCTCCTACGTCTCCAGTGACTGCCTTTGATGTAAACATCAGACTGAAGCAACATGGAAGGGATCTTGCCTCAGAAAAGGATAAATATCACAGTTTATGCTTTTTGTGCCTCACATTACAGGACAGACAGGAGCTGTGCTCTTGAATATATTTTCTCTCTCTTTCAGGTGAATCTTGGCTTCTCCGATTGAATCAGGAAAGCCACTGGATATTCCACCCTGCCAGAGTACTTTGAATTCTAATTCTTTTTTTAGAAAGAGGAAGGAGATTGATTCCGCCCCATGAATTATGGGCCTCCTGCTTCTGTTTCTGATGCTGCTGGTGTCCCAGCCACTCTCTGGGAAGCTGAGAATGAAGTGCCCACTGAATTTGGGCAACCAGGATGGAGAAAAGCCATGGAGCTATTACAGGCCAGGAGATCTTCTCATTGGTATAGTCACCTCTGCATCAGGAATAACACCTGCAACATTACCTTTCAACATGGCTCCTTCTAGTCAGATTAACCTGTAAGTCATGCAATGGAGTTTCATTCCCTCTGTTTGCAGTTCTAACACTCTTTTTTGTTTCTTGTTTTACTTACTCTTATATTGCAGGATCTGACAAATTTTTTGAATCCTTTTGATTAACACAGCCTCTCTCTTTTGCCTTATTTACTGAGAGTAGAAACATGAGGCAAATGAAACTTGAAAGAAGTCCACATTATTTTCCTCTCTCTGTTCAATCCTAAATTGTGACTGGAATACTGACTTTGGTTGAAAGTAATGATTGAAATGGTTCTAATTTCCTCTGGCCAACAATTTCACTATTTTTATAACAATTGATATGCAATGTTTGATTTTTAAAGGAATAGATGACTTGTTTTTAAAACAGCTTCTCTGGGTCACTTATCAAAAATCTCCTTCCTTTAATGGTGGTTCTTCTTTAGTGCCTGAATTCTGGGCTATGAATGTTAGTACTGGTAAAAATAATTGTATGTTTCTGATTTCTTAAACCTTTTTGAGGACTATCTCCATCCTCAACATTAACAATAATAAAGAGTGATGGGTGAGTATCATTTGCCTCTAATTTTGGATCAATATTGGCTTATGTTTCAGCTAGTTTGTAGAGAAAAAAGATGATTAAATGAAGAAAAAGTATTTTTGTTGTTGCTGCTGCTGATGCTAAAATTAACGTGATCATGGTTTTACACTAGTTTAACCTATGGACAGCTAATATTACGACCCATAATTTGCAATATTGAACTGGTGAAGGAGATTCCTGAGCTCCTGAACAATCTCACACTTGGCTACTACATCCATGACAACTATGATAACACCCTTGGCACTTCAGATGCCTTGCTGGACATGCTCTCTACTGGAGAAGCCAATGTTCCCAACTACAGCTGTGGAAGGAAGGACAAGCTTTTGGCTCTTTTTGATGCAACTGACAAAGACAGCTCCATCCAGATGTCAACATTAGGAGGCACCTTCAAAGTCCCACAGGTTTGTGTTTGTCCTTCCCTTTTATGTAAAGTGAGTGGGGTGTTGGTGTGTAAGCAGTAGATCCAACCTTGTCTTCTCTAGGTAATTCAATATTATTTTGAATAATAATAATGGTCAGTCTATACTTCGAAAGCCACATTACTGCCTTCCAAGAAATGGCGCCAAGTTAATAACGCCCTTCCTACCACAAAAGCCTCTTTCTCCCAAACTGCCCATCTCCTCCCTGTTCCCAAAAGCTTTCGTGAAGTGTAGGCGCATGGCTGCAAGTCTCCCCTAAGATTTTTGGGTAGAAGGACCATGCACACCACAACATCACTAGTATCAGCTTGGATGATGAAAGTTTCCTCAGGATCAGAGTCTTTAAGAACTAATAATCATTTCCCCATGGCATTTGTAAGTGTTATAAATAAGAATTGGGATATGCAGTCGGGAGGAAGCAAGGATCAAAAGAGACCTGTCTCTTCATGATATCATCCTAATTGCTTAGAGGTTACTGCATACTTGTGAAGGCAAGGAGAGGCTCTGTGTTCAATCAAAGAATCTTCTGTACAATAAGAATGTGCAGTACTGATGGAAAACTCACATTTTTTTTAACATGGTCTTAGCCAAAATACTGATATCCTCAATCATGAACAAATCTCAGATTTTGAAACAAAGTCCTACACGATTACCTTTCCTACTGATGATAAAACATATATGTATTATGTACCTTTAGGGGCTGCTAATATTAACCAACCATTTTATTAAAAATCTACAAATATGTTAGGCAACATATCAACTATTTTTTGCCCCAAAATTCTCATGATCAGACTCATCATAAATGGTTTGAAGAGCAATATGGCCTCTGGAGAGGTTTTTCTACCAGCTGAAAAATTCAAGAAATATCCCGATTGGTGGGACCCTCCATTGACAGATACATTTACACTTATAAATAATATCTGACATACCCATTTGGGTCAAAGATGATAACTGTAATTCCTATACATTAAAAAAGGGAATAAAAAGGATCCTAGCAATTCCAGGCTCATTTCTCTAACAGATATTGTGACTAAAATATATGCAAACTTCCACTTGAAAAGAATTGATAGTAGGTGGATGAAAAGTGCATTCCTTGTAAAAGAACCAGCAATCTTTAGGCTAATGTGATCCACTCTTGACAATTCTTTTGTCTTGAACCATCTAACTATAAAAATAGCAGTCAGAGGAAATAGTGTTTTTCTGCCTTTACAGCATTTGACACAATAAACAAAAAATATTATGGAAGAAATTGACTCCCCTTCAAATGGAGCTCAGGATGTTAGCCCTGCTCAAAGCCCTTTCTACAAGCCTTGACAGTGAGAACAATTAATCAGTGGAACAGCTTGCCTCATGAAGTTGTGGATGCTCCATTAATGGAGATTTTCAAAAAGAGGCTTCACATTCATTTTATCTGGATTGGTATAGAATCTCTTGCTATGGGCAGGGGGTTGGACTAGAAAACCTCCATGGTCCCTTTCATTTCATTTTTGTTCATTTGTTTGAGAGTGTGTTTAGGGCTCAATGGAGCCATGAGAAGTAGGATTGATATTTAACAAAAGGTAAGAGAAACGTGTTACCAATATGACATTTGGGTTGCATGTGCTGTTAAGGGAACTTGGCTCCTATTCTCATAATAATTATCTGATTATAAATAAATCAAAGTCAAAAGTTATGGTTCTTGGAAAATGACAGCATTGCCCTATAGAGCTAATTGTTGAGAAGGCAACAGAGCAAGTTCACACCTTTCCTTACCTGGGGGAACTTTTCTCTGTGGGCTCCCTCAACATCAAAGGAGCTCATTTAGAAGGCACAAGTGAATGCAATGTTAATTTTTTTAAAAAAAATCATAGGTATGCACCTTCCTTAGACTGAATAATTAAATACAAAATACCAAGATTACCATTATGCACTTACATTGATCTGAACTTTGGGATTTAATTTATATCACTACTAGAACAAATCCCATCATATCATCTGAGAAGTATCTTGAGGGTGGATGAAAGGACTTCAACTGCTGCCCTCATAGCAGAATTGGGAATTTATACGATTTATAAAATCAGGGCATATAATTATTTTGAATAAAAGTATTGGTAGGGAAACTAATAAGAGTTCCCAAATGCTATTAGAACAAACAAATTTCATTTAAAACACTCTTGATTTTATATTAGGAACTGTCGTCTCCCTGTCTTTTTTGCCATTCGAGAAAAACAAAAAAAAATGCTGCACAAAGAATCCAGGATGGTTAAAATAGAGAAAAGTAGGGCGTCTTCAGTAAGGCTGGCACACTGAAAGGCATCAGCTGCTACAAATGTACCTTCCAAGTATTGAGTTGAATCTTCCAAACTCCTTACAATGAATATACTTGTATTTGTGGAGCTCCAGAAATTGAAGATGTAGTACATCTCTTATTTTGAATGACAATTATTTAAGAAAGAGGGAGATCAATATCTTGGATTGCACTTTAGAGAAACAATCTAATGGATCCTAATATTTTTAAAAATGTATTTTCTCTGTTCTCAAAATTCAAACATTATATATATATAATTAAGGCTTTTTCTGAAGGAAATTAAGGTCTGATTGTGCTAAATTCTGGGGTTATAAGAAATACTATTTTCATTCTTTATGCATATTCTATTGTACTTATTTTTCTAAATTCTGTTTTTACATACAATCTTGTTAATTTTTTGTGATTTACATTCTGTATCTTGATATGGCCTAATGACTAATCAACAGGAAATGTTTTAATATGTGCAGGGGAAAAATATTGGATTTATTAAAAGCTAAAAATTGGGATTTGGTAGGACCCCAGATATAATACAGTATTCTTCATTGTTTTTTCAGGTCAGTGATAACATTGCTTCAGAGGCTCTGAGTGATAAAAGTCAATTCCCTTTTTTCCATCTGATGCTCCCCAAAGAAGGGATCCAGTACCCAGCAATTGTCCAAATTCTCCTCCATTTTGGATGGACCCTGATTGGTCTCTTTGCAACAGACACAGAGAAGGGAGAGAATTACATGAGGACTTTTACTCCTTTGCTTGTCAAGAATAGAATTTGTGTTGTTATATCAAAACAATTCTCAACAACTGGACATACCGCATTCCTCATGGATGCTCTCTCTCAGTGGAGACAAGTCAACGTCTTTGTTCACTTAATAGAATTTGATTCCCCTTTGGACAGAATTCTTGCCTTCCATTCAGCACTTGAAGGTTTGCCAGGACCCATTGAAGGGAAAGTCTGGATCATGACAATGGCTGGAGCATATGTCATGAAAAAGGGTAGGGTTCTCAAGCACGTCCATAGTATTTGGAGCTTTCCCTTTCAGCCGAAAAAGAGTTGGGAAAACGATAATACCTATAAAACATATCTCTATGTGCAACCTGAATTTCAAGCTGAGTATTTTCACTGTTCTGTTTCAAAACACACCTTTTCTGTCAAAGGCCGGAGAAGATGCACCCAGAAAGCACCAGTGGAGACCCAAGAGAAAAAGAATAGGATGCAGATCCAAAATAATCGTTCTATCTACAGTGTTATTAAGATTCTGGCTCACGCCTTAAGTGCTGCATCCAAACCCCAGAGGAGAAGGAAGAAGGGTGAAGAGTGGTTGGGGGCTCCAAGCTTGCAGCCATGGAAGGTATTGAGCTCCAACAAGGATCCATCAAACTAAATTCCTTTTGAGGGTCTTTTGGGCTCTCTGGGCTTGGGTTTAAGACCTTAAGATCCTGTACAACATCTACTATTTATTGGAAGCGTGCTGCATCTTCCCTTAAACCAGTGGTTCTCAACCTTTTTAATGCCGCAACCCCAAACTGGTCGTAAGTCGAGGACTACCCAACTAATCGTAAGTCAAGGACTACCCAACCAGTCGTAAGTCGAGGACTTTCTCTGCCCGGGAGTGCCGCACATGCATGGTGCCGCCCCCTGCGCTGGCCGAGGTGTAGCTGGCAAGTGGCAGAGATGGCCCAGGCCGATCATATATTAATATTTATTTAAGTACAATTTTTGAGACAATTGTATCCAATTAATTATACCATCCAGCACTCAATTGACTAGATCAGCGGTTCTCAATCTGTGGGTCACGACCCCATTTGGGGTCGAATGACCATTTCACGGGGGTCACCAAACAACGCAGTCCGCCATTTTTTCCCCTTTTCCTTAGTTGTGCTACTCCCTCTTATTCTATTGGCTTTTGAAAGCCAATAGAATAGACTCTATTCAAGAGACTCTATTCTATTGGCTTTCAAAAGCCAATAGAATAGACTCTCTTGAATAGAGTCTAATTCAATTGGCTTTCAAAAGCCAATAGGATTTGTCCAGGCTATTTCTGCCCTGCTGAGCCTGCCAAAAGCGCCAGTCTACAAACGGTGCTGCAAGTTGTCTGCAGCTAAGGCGAGGTTTCTGGACGTTTCCACCCCTCCCTGCTGAGCAACTACTAAACGTAAGTAAAAGAGGTGGGAGGTGGGAGGCCAGCGAGCACAGGGAGGGTTGCTGGCGTGCGTGGGGCCCGGCAAGTGCCTTACCTGCCTTGGGCTGGGCCAGCTGGTGGCCCAGCTGGTGGTCAGCCTGCGCTGTTGCTGCCACTTGCCGTGGCTGCCCAGGAGTGCCTGGGCCTTCCTTCCACCCCCTCAAATGGCCGGTGGCCAAGGTAAGGCTAGGGGGGCAGCAGCGGGTGTAGGGAGGGTAGCTGGCTTACATGGGGCCCGGTGGGTGCCTTACCTGCCTTGGGCTGGGCCAGCTGGTGGCCCAGCCGGTGGTCGGCCTGTGTCATCTCTGCTGCTTGCCAGGTACGCCTTGGCCGGCACAGGGGGTGGCACCACGCCTGCGTGGCACTCCCGGGCAGGGAAATACAGGTAGTCCTGGACTTACGACCAGTTGGGGTCGCAGCATTAGGAAGGTTGAGGACCACTGGACTAGATCCCCATTTATCACATCATGAAGCATTTTGTTAATTCTTTGCTAAGAACAAGTTATACCACCAGCATTCACACAATCTGTTAAGGAAGTATAATGATAATGTGAATGAGTTTGGGGGACCAGGGAAAGAGATGCAGGGAAGGATCAGATAAGATGATTTTGCGGGGAGGGGGGGACTCACAGCTGCGTAACCGGCAGAGAAAGAAACTCAGAAAATGTCCATCCTAATTTTTCTGACTGTCAAAAGAGATGGTGAAAGATTTGTATTTTCACAATGCAAGATTTTGTTAATATTGCCTTAAAATAAAGTAGAATTACTGCATCTGGTCATTTCTCCTATCTCCTCTACCTGAGTGAAGATTAACCTTCCAACTTCCTTCTTAACAAATCCTTGCTTTCTGGTAATCACCCGATTGTTTACAAGGAGTTTATGAATACTCTAGTTATTTGCGTATTTTGTTTACTTGATTGATGATCGTTGCTAGATTGTTATATATGGTTGATAATTTTTGTCTATTATATTTTGTCAATATACATTTTATCAGTATACTACATAATTTAGAAATATTGCTGAATCTTTGTACTTCAATTTTAAAGATAATGGTAACAATTGTTCTCCCAACTCACAATATTTGCAAGTAAAAAAAAACCATAGAAGAAAGATTCAAATGTAAAAGTGATAAGAGATAAGAAACCAAGATTTCTGCTTTTAAATTCCTGGATGTTTCCATTCTAGTTCCATCCATTTCTAAAGAAGAGGGAATTGTACAATCTTTCCCTGCTGAAAGTGTACTTGGATCAGAATGGAGACGTAGCAGCAGACCTGGCAATTTTTAGTAGTGTGGTTCTTCCCAAGGAGGATCCCATCTTCAAGGAATTGGGGATTTTTGAAAGACAGAGACTTATAATCAACCAAGATGCTTTGTCACAGTTAAAGTTGCTCAACAAGGTGGGAAAAATATTGATCTCTTTTCTCTTTTTTCCAAAACTGTTTCAAGTGGGCTAAACCCAGTCAAAAAAATGGGTAACCTTCACTGAGAATTGAATGTGTGGAGTAAAACCTCTATAATTTTCTTAGGCAGATAAGCATGCTTCAGTTCCATTGACCAAGGCTTCCCTTCTGATTCTGTCAAGCTGAATCCTGTTGTAAGCTGCTCCAAAATGAGAGATGGGGTAATTATTATTTAGGACACAAATCATTGCCTTTTAGTGTCCTTTCAGCAATTCAGTTTCACCATAAAACTGGTCAGACAGGGACTCATATGCTGGAGATTTTGGTATTAATAGCTTTAAGTTTGCTAGTTTTTTGTCTTCAAATATCAAAGGTAAAGGGAATTCTGTTGATCGGTCCCTCCAATTTGGACTGAATCCAATCAAATGGAATCAAGACTGGATGGAGGTCCTGTTGGTCCAATTGTTAAATGAGCTTCATCTTGCCTTGATTGGAGTCAGGGGTCTCCCAAAATTGCAGGCCCATAGTCTGGGGTGTTTTTAATCAGCTGAGAACATGCTTATAGCTGCCTCTCTTTAACCTGCACTGGGATAGTGGAATTTAGGAAGGAGGTCCAAAGCTTCAGTTCACATGAAACAATAATGACTGATATGATGTGAGTTCATTTATGATTAAATTTATTTGCTACCCATCTCTGATAATGGCTTGAAAACTGAAGTACTGAAACATGACTTTGGTGAAAAAGAAATCTTGATATCAAAAGTAAAAAATGGCAGTTTTGAGGGAAATATTACTTAGATTTGGGTGCTGGCTTGTAAGAGTGCACTTCATCTGAAAATCCCTTGAATGCAACTGTTTATCTTGATTGTTAGTTGCCTTCGGACACATTGAGAGGCTACAAATCAAACTAATAATAAATATGACTCTGTATATTTACACAGTCAGATTATGTCACGTAATTGTATTCTCTCAACAGAAAGGAACTTGTGTTGGATACCTTGTGTTTAATATCCCTTTCCCCACAGGGCTCACACTCATGACCCGTGTGGTGCATCAAAAAATGCCCGACTCACCCTTATTGTGGAACACATTCTCACAACCTCACCTCCATCTGACCTTATTATAGTTTTAGAACCCAGTCAGCCAGTTTTAGTTTTAATTCACCAGGATGGCAGCCATATAAATTGAACAAATATATACACAAATAAAGAGCATCTTTAAGGTTGACAGCCCTTTTTTGTGAGGAAATTTCCCTTTTTATCTTAACTGGAGATAATTTTGGACGGCTTTCAAAGGGAAGCAGCTTTGCATTGTTTTATGCACTCCAGAAGAAACTTTCCAGATCCTACTAGTCAAAAGTTTCTTTCTTCATCACAGTTTTATTCTAGTTTAATAGATCCAATGAAATAAAAATTTTATATAGATATTACAATAATGTTCATTCTAAAATTTAGTGTTTGTGGATATTTTAAAATCAAGCCTTTATGAAGAATGGAGGAATGCATGTTAATTCGACAATGAGGAGGAACCCACCAGTTGCCATTTAATGCTTAAATGTTTTCTCAGTTTCATCCCTCCAGACTTTGTTAAGTAGAAAGGTATTTTATTGTAATCTGATAAATCAGAAGAAAAACGGAGGAACTGAATGAAGCATCTGTCTGCAATTGTTTCTCCTGCAACCATGTTGAGGTGGTCAGAGATTTCATATTTGCCTAGGTGAAGCCCAGAGATGACTTGGCTGATGTTCATGTCTACCTCCATCTTACATGGATGATGAATCCTAACATATTTTCTTTGGCATTTGTTCTTTCTCTTTCAGTCTCTGCCTCAGTCTAAATGTGCGGAAAAATGCCATCCTGGATTTGTCAAGAAGGCTCGAGAAGGAGAGCCATTTTGCTGCTACGACTGCATTCCTTGTCCAGAGGGGACCATCTCCACTCAGGAAGGTGGGTGACACCACAGGGAAACTTTGATCAATATGCATGTTAAGACACATGTAAGTTTGATTGTTTAGTTTTTAATTTTCATGGTGTCTAATTTCTTCCATAATGGGAAGGATAAGAAAAATATCTTGAAGGATGAGGTAAGAAGAAGGATGCTGTGGATTGCATGGGAAATCTCTTTTTCATTTTCCAGTTTGGATGTTTCCGTCCATATTTAACTTTCTTAGAAATATCTGTATTCTTTGTAACTTGAGGAATGATTTTAGATCAATGAGTTTTGTTTACCTAAACCAACTTTACATTACAGGCTGATAGATGCATCGATCAAGCATTCATTTAATCAGTTAATCTTTAGTAAGCTCATATATCCATATAAGCTGCAATATCTAATTGGGAGGAACAATAGAGGGAGAGATGTTGGGTTAAAGGAACAATGAAAACCAAACAGAGGATTCAGGATTCACCTGGAATTTACAAATAGTCCAGAATGCAAAGGCATGCACAGTGTTGAGTTTCCATGTGTTCTTCCATAGGACACCCCAACTGTGCAGCCTCCACAAAATCCCAGTTTCTTTCCAGGTGCAATTAAATTCACCTTTCAAACCCTCCATGAGACAGAATCAGGGTATCTGCAGGGCTTCCTCTCCTTGAGGATATCTTTGTCCCACCAGAGCATATAATATTTGGCATGCAAACGATCTGTTCCCTTAAAGGATTCCAACTTTATGGATCATTTTATGGAGCACTTCCTGCCTTATTGGACCCACTCCCCCTTGAAATTGAATAGCCCACATCCTCTTAAACCTCTGGAGACTTACAATTTCTCCCAACGATTTTATAAGGTAAGGTCAGTGCAGAATAAGAATCTGGTGGATTATCTCAGAGAAGGGAGGATGCAGCACCAGATAGATTTTCTTTTAAATTTATGTTGTTGTTGTTGTTCTTTTTATAATTGTATGTATTGGGGATTTTTTTTTGCTGTTGTTGTGTAAGTATATTCCATTTACTGAGACTTTTCTGCCTCTCTGTATCACATCTTATCCAAAGTTTTTCTTGAAATTTGAAAGACTATAAAAGAAATATTACTTTCTTTTCTCAGATACCACAAAATGCACCAAGTGCCCAGATGATCAACATCCAACCGAGAACCAAATCCAGTGTATCCGCAAAAGAATAACCTTCCTGTCCTATGAAGAACATCTCAGCATCATCCTCATCTCCTTTGCTCTACTCTTGTTCCTAAACACAGGCTTTGTTTTAGTCATATTTATTAAATACTTTGAAACTCCTATTGTCAAAGCCAACAACCGGGACCTCTCCTTCATCCTCTTGGTCTCCCTTCTGCTTTGCTTCTTATCTTCCTTGTTTTTCATTGGCCGACCAAGGAAAGCCACCTGCCTTCTCCGACAAACAGTGTTCAGCATTGTCTTCTCAGTAGCCGTGTCTTCTGTGTTGGCCAAAACTATCACAGTAGTGCTGGCATTCCTAGCCTCAAAACCAGGCAATAAAGTGAGAAGATGGCTGGGGAAGAGCTTGGCCAACTCCATCATCTTTTCTTGTTCTGCTGTCCAAGTTCTCATCTGTGCCATGTGGTTGGGAGTTTCTCCTCCATTTCCTGACTCTGATCTGCACTCCCAGCCTGGAGAGATTATCCTTCAATGCAACGAAGGCTCTGTCATAATGTTTTATGTTGTTCTTGGCTACATGGGCTTCCTTGCTGCCATTTGCTTCACTGTGGCTTTCCTGGCCAGGAACCTGCCTGGAGCTTTCAATGAAGCCAAGATGATCACCTTCAGCATGCTGGTCTTCTGCAGTGTCTGGGTCTCCTTCCTGCCCACCTACCTGAGCACTAAAGGAAAATACATGGTGGCTGTGCAGGTCTTCTCCATCTTGGCCTCCGGTGCTGGACTATTGATCTGCATCTTCTTCCCCAAGTGCTACATTATCATCCTGAGACCAGATCTAAACACTAAGGAACATCTAATGGCCAAACCAGGGGAATGATTGTGAAATTTTTTCTTAGGCTGGTAACTTCTAATTATCTAATTATTATTACAATATCCAGTTATTGGTTATATATTCTACCTTTGGATTTCCTTGACAACTTATGTTTATTAAAACTGAAGGAAATAAATACGTGAAGCTTGTTAGTTAAATTAAAATTCAAGATAATCATCAAATACACTAATAAATAAATAATAAATAAACAAACAAATGAATGAATAAATATTATGTTTTTTAAACTATTGGTTTTCCTCCTTTTCCTCAGCACACATGTCAACCAATATTTGGCTTAAGCAACTCTTCAAGACAAAAGCTATATGATTCATTTCCTGGGCTTTATAATGCTGTAAGCCTGGCAGATATCTTCAAAGATAATTAGTGAGGTCAGAATCTCATCTCTTTCATGATTCTTTATGAATTGGTATTTCCATTCCCCCACATTATGGGTCCTACTGGAGAGAAGAGAGTAAGTGAAGATGACATGATGTTGCAACTCTCTCACTAGTTTTGGTGTTCCTTCTCTTTCTCGTGAGGTGCTCTTTCTCAGCAATCTTCCTTCATTTCAGCTCCGGTTCAAGTTCTATCTTCTTCATGGCTTCCTCTTTCTTACAGCCTCCAGTTACAGGTTCTCTGGGCTGAGGTGTGGACAGACCTTCTGACTTCTGGTGAGGAATTTCCAGTAGCAGACATTTATTTATAACCTGTAACTTCCTGACAGGTTTGGCATATCGGTATTTAAGACAGTTGGACTGAAGAGGATTGAAGATAAAATTTATCCTGGTCTGGTTTGGGGAGTCAGTAGCTCAACCAAGGTGAGGCAGGCACAAGAAGACCATGGGTCAACTCCCAGATTGAAATGAAAATCAACTTTACTAAAGGTGGTGAAAGAAAATACTGTAAGGTTGGAATAGAACAGAACAGAATAGAAAGGGACCTTGTAGGTCTTCTAGTCCAGCCCCCTGCTTGAACAGGAGAACCTATTCCAGTGATGGCGAACCTTTTAGAGACCGAGTGCCCAAAAACTGGTCCTACCTCAGCTCCACCTCTGCACTGCCCTGAACCCATCCCCCACCTTGCCTGCCCACAGGGCCACTCACCACTTCCAGGGTCCGTTGCAGATCGCCCAGGCAGCCCAGCAGCGCTATGGCGGTCATGCCCTTTGCCTGCACCCTGCAGCATCAACTGTGCACGATGGGGTGTGAGGGAAGAGTTTTGTCTATGCTGCTTGGCTGCCATATCATTGGCTGTGCTGCTCCATGTGGGCCACACTCAGAGGTGACTCTCCTTCAGGGTGGCTTCTGTAGAGGAAGGGTTCACGGGGGAGGTGAGGCTGGGGCAATGGCATGTGTGCCCACAGAGAGGGCTCTGAGTGCACCTCTGGCACCCATGCCATAGGTTCACCACCACTGACCTATACCTTTTCAGACAAGCAACTGTCCAGTCTCCTCTGAAAAACCTCCAGTGATGGAGTGCCCACAACTTTTGGGGGTAAGCTGTTCCCATTTATTTGTCCTCAGTGTCAGGAAGTTTCTCCTTAGTTCCAGGTTGCTTCCCTCTTTGGTCAGTTTCTATCCATTGTTTCTCGCCTGCCCTCTGGTGCTTTGGAGAATAATTTGAACTCACACCCCCCCCTTCCTTGTGGCAGCCCCCCAAATCCTGGAATGCTGCTATCGTATCTTCTTTTCTTTAGACTGGCCAGACCCAAGAAAGGAAGAGTGGTTGAGAATCATGCGGGGGGCAGGGCCCCAAAAGAAGTGCACACTTCCTGCTGAGCCCTCCCAGAGAAATGCCCCCTCCCCCCACCCAGACCCACCGATTCCACCTCTGGGGCTGGGAGACTCCGCATCTTTCTCCCCTCTCTTTGAGGGTTCTTGTGGGGCAGCATCCAGGGGCTCTGTTGGGCTCCCCCTGATGCTGCTGCTGGTGGGAACACTGGCCTGGATCCCTGGAAGCCAAGGGGGGAAGGAGACCCCCGGTAAGGAGGGGGCCGAGAGGGGGAGGAGAGGGGCTGGGGGAGGATATGGTTGGGAGGCACCCCTGATACTCGTGGGGGAGGGTGGGAAGAAAGCTGCTGGATCTCCAGCTGTACTTTGGGAAACTGGTCAAGGGTAAGAGTGGTGGAAGTCTGCAAAAGCCTCCATCTCTGCGTGGTCTCCTCCCCCTTTCTCCCCACATCCCTCCCAGGGGGACGCAGAGGGACCCGCTCTTTCCCAATTTTAGCCAAGGTGGGGAGTCGCAGCCGGGCCCATCTCTTGCTCCCCTCCCCCCCCCAATATCTGGGTCAGAGTCAGCTGCATCGAAAGAGGAAGGAGGCAGAAAGTGAAAGAGGGAAATTTTCCAACCTGAATCCAGACAAAGAAAAAGATGCATTTTAGAAAAAGTATTTTTGCTTCTTCGGAGGCTTTGAAGGTCCTGCAAGAGTGGAGCTTCGGTCCCTTCTTGGGGAGACTCTAGATTTGGGGAAAAGACCAACCCCCTCCTCCATAATCCTCCATTGCTCAGTCGGGACTTGGAGGGGAGAGGGGAACTGAGGGAGGAGGACTTGGGGGCGGGTCTGAATTGGGGGATCCTTTCAGTCTTGGAGGCTGCAGCTCAAGGGGGTGTTTCAGAGCAGCCCTGCAGGGGAGTCTGGATTTCATTTTGCTCTTCCCCCCTTGATCCCGCCTAGGTGGCTGCAGGGAGGGAGGCACGCAGCCAGGGGGGACTTGGGGGTCTCTAAAGCGGCTGATTGAGGAGTCCAGCCCCTCCTCACTGGGGTTTCCATTCCCCACTTCACTTCCAGAGAACTGGCCCAGCGCCCCCCTCCAGCAGCAGGGAGAGCTCAGGGACGCCCCCAGCCCCAGAGGCAGAATCGGGGGGGGGGTCCTCCGAGAGGGGGTGGAGGAGGCGCTTTCCTCGGAATTCAGAACTGGAAATGCCCTGACGGAGAGGAACCAATGGGAAGTCTCCCTCCTGCAGCATCATCTGTCTCCGGGCAGAGTCCTTTGTGACTTCACCCACCGGCAGACACAGCGAAGGTGATCCAGGGAGGGACGTCTCCTCCCCATCCCCAGGGAGGCCGCCCTGCTCTCCGCCCTCCCTCCCCGGCCCTGGCACCTTTTGGGGGTCGAGATGGACGGGGGGGAGATTGTCTGGAGGGGGTAGCCGAGGGGATCAGGGTCCCGAAGAGGGAGGGAGGGAGGGGGCACTGGGTGCGAATGGGGCAGGAGCCTCCGTGGCTTGTGAGGGACTCAAATGGGCTCCGATCCTGGAGAAAGAGGCCCGGATGAAGCCAGGAGAACCTCCAGCTCCAGAAGTTTCCCAGCCACGGAAGAGGCTCTCCTGGGGAAGCAGGAATAGGGGGTCTCCCAGGGGTCCCCTCCCGCTGGCAGGGCTTGGAGAGATTGAGGAGGGGGGTCCTGCCCCTTCCCCTCCCTGGGATCTGCCCACCCTCCTCCTGAACCGCTTCTGGCTTCGGATCTAAACTAGCCTGGATAGTCAATCCAGAGACAGGGGAGGCCTCAATTTGGGGAGGGGGAGGGGAGAAGGGAGGACTCTCTGAGGGGGGGGCAGGAAAGAGGAGGAGGAAGAGGAAGGAAGGAGGGAGGAATTCCAGGATTTTTCCTACCATATAAATTTTATTCTTTTATAGCAATGTGAAGGGATTCGTAGGAAGAGTAATGGGGATGAAGCTGCTGTGGGTTCAAAGGGGGGAGAGATTTGGGGTTCTGGACTGGCAGGCAGGCCCGGAGTCCCTGGGGTCAGTCTAGATGGTCTCCACCCCTCCCTCCCAAGAAATGGAGGCCCTGAAAGGAAAGCCAGAGGGGTCTCAGCAGGAGAAGCTCCAGGCTGCCGTTCTCCTCCTCTCCCCAATCTAAAATCTTGAGCCTCCATTTTTCAGAGGTTGCAAAAGAGACAGAAATTCATCAGCTACTGAAAAAAAAAAGTTCCTTTCCCACCAGGAATCAGGAAGGACGGCAGAATTAATTCACAAGTGCTGAAGAAAAAGAGACAAGGAAGAAAATTAGAATATAAACCATCAGTGTTACTAACGTATTATTCATACAGCCTCTCCCCCCCAGGAAGACCCACACTGCAGGGAGGTGGTTGATAGGCAGGGGCAGAATGAGGGAGAATCCCCCCCCTTTCAGGGAGGAAAAGGATGCAAATAACCAGCAATTCATCTGGTTATTTGATGGAATTTTCCCCAATTGACTTAACTGGGGAGTTAATCAGGAAAGGAGGCCTCCCCCCCCAGACGTTTCATATCAATAAAGAGGATCGGGCCAGGATTGGGGGGGGGGGTGGAAGCAAAGCCGGGTGTCACTTGGCCAGAAATTGTGTGAAATGTCACAAGGAGACTTCCCTTCTCTTTTTGTGAGGAATATTTTGCAGGGAAGGAAGAAATCCCATGGAGGGCAATGGATGCCAGTGATTCAGAAAGGGAGGAAGGGGGCACAGAACGATTCCTGTCTCCTCCCTACTATTTTTATTTTTGTAGCAATTTTAGCTTTGAAAAAACTCCCTTGTTGGAGCAACGAGGTTGTGCAGGTGAGGAAGAACTGGTAGGTTAGGAATTTTTTTTAATGGTGCTGCTGCAAAGCAAGAATATTTTTTCCTGAAAGCTGAATTAAAAGATTGAAAACTCCCAACATGAGGAGAGGGGCAAAATCAGCATCTTCTAAGTAGCCCCCTCTCTCTTCCAGAAGAAGCAAAAAAAGGATTGCAAGTGTTGGGTAAAAGTGAAGTGTTAGAAGTAAAGTCTTCATCCTGGTTCATCCCAGCCAGGGATAAATAAGCAAACATGGGGACTGTTTGGGAAGAAGGTTACAGTTTATTGCAAAGAGATGGTTCTTCAGGAAAGAGCAGAGAAGAGAAGGGGGTGAGCACATGGTATAGTAGGCTTTTATACCTCCTCTAGCCTTGTTTGGAATAGTTTCCTGTTCCTGTGCCATGAACCTTGAGACTGTTTCTGAGTGTTTGTGTAGGCCTTCATATCTGTGGTTTAATCCTATTATCATATCCTGCTTCCCAGGTGATGGGGCTAAGAGTTTGGGTGGGGTATGCAGATCTTCTCTTTTGTCTTCTTGGTTGCTCTGGCTCCAACTTTCTGATGGTTTTACATCTGCATTTGTATGGAGTTAAAGTCTTGCTTGGGCCAGAGAGATAGATTTGGGGCCAGGTTTGGTTTTAAAAAGTCCTTTTGAGGAAAAATATATTTTTCCGCCCTTTTTAATATTTCTTTCTCTGGGCTAACTTCCCTCAGAAGGTTATGGACCACTGGAGAAATCCCATCTCGTAGCAGTTAAAGAGATTGCTGTAGCTCTCTCCCTTAGTTCTCCCATTCCTTCTTTTCTTCCCTGATGGGAGGATGCTGGAGGGTCTTCGGCTGCAGCCCTGAGAGGGAGGGGTGACTTCATGGGTCGATGACTTGTTGCTGTGTGCTGATGACACCCAGGCATGTGCAAAGCCCGCCATGTCTTGGTTAAATTTCTTTAGACAAACCACAGAATAAATCTGGGTAAAGGCTGAGATTACCCAAGTTCCCTCCAAAGTCCTGTGTCTCTCTGTCTCCCTGTTTCAAGCAGAAAAAGAATTGCCTCTTTTTGGCAGTTGGAACAAAAGCTCATGAAGCCGCCTCCTTGTCCTCCTTCTCACAAGCAGACGACAGGCAGGGCTGGGGAGACCAGATCTTAGAGAATCTGAAGAAGGGAAGCTTTCAGTCTGGGCGAGGCTGGGGCAGGTGGAGGGACAGCCTCACCCATGCATCAAGCAATGGGGATGACATGCCAGAGAGCCAACAGAGTCCTCTCAGTCACTGGAAGCTTGCGATTGTTGTATGGGGGGACAGTAATGTGAATCTGAGCAGATTCCAGTTACTCAAAGTCCTGGATTCCTTGTTCATGTGGTATCCCATGGCTGGGAGGCTATTGGCCTAATGTAGGTTCAAACCATAGTCACAAGCCCAGACGAGCGTGCAGGAACATAAACCTCATTGGGGGCTCCCCACTTGACGATAGTTGGGAGGACTATATAGGGCAATCAAACAGAGAAATGGTTTATGGGCTTGCTAGCTCTATAATTGGCTAAACAGCCCTAGCAGCCCATGTCTATGTCAATATTAGAAAACTAGCTTTTCATTTATTTTATGAGTAAATTTTATAGTAACTGTTGTAGAGATTTGTTTATATGACTTAATTTAAGGGGAATTAAAGGTTAAGTGTGATGTTTTTTTCTCTTTTATTTTCTTTTTTCTTTTTTTCTTTTTTATTATTGTTAACTTTCTTAATAATAACCCTGTATTCTGCTCTGGGAAGCGAGGGAGGGAGGGTTGAGGGTGGGTGGGTGGGTGAGTGGGTGGGTAATGATAATATAGACATGGTAAACGCTTGGGCATTTCCCCTATGCTGCGTTCATTGTGTGAGAGGGATCAGAGGGGAGGAAGGAGTAGGGAGGAAGTAGGATGGTTAGAGGAGAAGGGGAGGGGAAGAGAGTAGGAGGGGAGGAGAGAAAGAGGAGGGAAGTGGGGAAGGATTAGAGAGGGTGGACGCAGCCTGGGGGGAATGGGCAGACGGTACCAATGGTTAGGAATTTAATTGTATTTTGTATCAATAAATGGAAAATAAAAACCTTTAAAAAAAAAAGAAAAAAAGAAAAAAGAAAACTAGCTTCTTTAGTAGTAAAATGTATAAGCCAAACATCAAACGCTACTCGTTTCCTGAATGACGATCAGGAACAGCAAAGAACGGCAATTTTGCAGAACATCCTGGCCATGGACTTTACGCTATTCAACATGGCCCATGGATGTGAGGAGTTTTCAGGTTTGTGTTGCTTTAAACTCACTAACAATTCCTTGACATCCTTTACCTGTGAATATGTACACTTACATCATTTGTTACTTAGTCTCTCCTGACATTTTGAGATACATAAATATGTGTGCATCTATTTATTATGTGTGGGGCCATCTCTCAATATTACTGTGTTTCCCCGAAAGTAAGCCCTACCCTGAAAATGAGCCCTAGTTTTGGGGTGAGGCACACACCTAAAAATCAAGTTAGGGCAGGGTTGGGGTGTGGAGCTGTCCCACTTGCCCCACACACATTTATCTTGCAGCCAAGCCTCTCCTCGCCGGCCCACTTCTTTTCCGGCATCTTCTGCAGCCAGGTCTGCATTTCTCTGTCACAGGCCTTTCCAGAGGGCCACTACAGCCAAGAACCGAGCTATGGATTCCATCCATAGCTCAGTTCTGCAAGACCTCTGCAGCCAAGGATCGAGCTATGGATTGAATCCTTAGCTCAGTACTCAGCTGCAGAGGCCTTCTGGAACCTGTATGGTGAGGATAAAGAAAGCTACCAACAGTTAAAAAACCCACAAATATTAATTATTAATTAATTTTATTATTTGATGATTATGTTAGATTTTAATTTTATTAATCTAACTATTTTTATTTCCTTGGATTTTAAATAACCAAACTGAAAAATAGAGGACAATGAACCACATAAACCAACAACAATTGCAATCAATAATCAAATATTATGAGCGTAAGAAACCATTTCATTATCAGGCCCCTACTGTTACCATTAGATATTCCTTAGTATTTAGATCTGGCCTCAGGATGATAATGTAGCACTTGGGGAAGAAGATGCAACCCAACAGGCCAGCACCAGAAGACAAGATGGAGAAAACCTGCACGGCCACCATAGACTTTCCTTTGCTGCTCAGGTAGGTGGGCAGGAAGGAGACCCAGACACTGCAGAAGACCAGCATGCTGAAGCTGATCAGTTTGGCTTCATTGAAGGCCCCAGGCAGGTTTCTGGCCAGGAAAGCCACCATGAAGCAAATGGCAGCCAGGAAACCCATGTAGCCAAGGACAATATAAAACAAAGTGACAGAGCCTTCGTTGCATTGAAGGATGATCTCTTTAGGCTGGGAGTGCAGATCAGAGTCAGGGAATGGTGGAGAAACTCCCAGCCACATGACACAAATGGAAATTTGGATAACTGAACAAGAAAGGATGATGGAGTTGGCCAAGCTCTTTCCCAACCATCTCCTCATCCTGCTCCCTGGTTTTGAGGCCAGGAAGGCCAGCACTACTGTGATTGTTTTGGACAACACAGAAGACACGGCTACTGAGAAGACAATACTGAACATTGTTTGTCGGAGAAGACAGGTGGCTTTCCTTGGTTGTCCAATGAAGAGAAAGGGAGACAAAAAACAAAGCAGGAGGGAGACCAGGCGGATAAAGGAGAGGTCCCGGTTATTGGATTTGACAATGGCAGTTTCTAGGTATTTAAGAAATATGATTAAAACAAGGCCTGTGGTTAGGAACAAGAGTAGAGCAAAGGAAATAAGGATGATGCCCAGATGTTCTTCATAGGACAGGAAGGTTATTTTTTTTGTAATACATTTGACTCGGTTCTTGGTTGGATATTGATCATCTGGGCACTTGGTGCATTTTTTGATATCTGAAAAAACAAAGTAACATTTCTTTTATAGTCTTTTAAATTTCAAAAAAAAATCTTTGGATGAGATGTGATACTGAGAGACAGGAAAGCCTCAGTAAATGGTATATTCTTATACTCCAGCAAAAAAATTCCCCAATATAACAAACTAATAAAAACAAAAACAACACAATAAAATTAAAAGAAGTAATATCTGATGCCACAACTTTCCTTCTATGAGGTAATCCACCAGATTCTTATCCCAAATATCTGGGAGAAGTAGCAACTCTCCAGAAGTTTAAGCAGATGGGGGCCTATTGGATTTCCTGGGGAAGTGGGTTCAATAGGGCAGGAACTGCATCAGAAAAGGCAGGATTGTGCATAAAGTGGTGATGTTTTAGGGAACAGATCTTTTGCATGCCAATTATATCTGCTCTGGTGGGACAAGCAGATATCCTGAAGGAGAGGAAGCCCTTCAGATACCCTTGTTTTGTCTCCTCTGGGGTTTGAAAGGTGAATTTAATTGCATTTAGAAAGAAACTGGGAGCCTGTGCAACCAGCACAATAAGGGTGTCCTGTGGAAGAACATAAGGAAACCCAACATTGTGCATGGCTTTGCATTCTGGACCATCTGTAAATTCAAGGTGTTTTTCAAGAGCAACCCTATGAGTATGGGATAAAAACAGAAATAGAAACTGATGGCAGAAAAAGACCTAGTGATCCATCAAGTCTGCTCCTTTAACTTTTTTGTTTTCTTATTTATTTAATATTTAATTTATTTTTTTCAGATGATTGGCATATGTTTATCCCAAGAATGTTTAAACTCAGTTACTCATGACTGATCCACTTAAGGGCTCATCTATTAAGAATCAATATATGCCCATCGTAGGAAAGAATAAAGAATCTGTACTACATATGTTAGTTTGAAATAAAGGAAAAGTAATAATATTGCCAGAAATTAAGATACAAAAAATAAGCAACGTAACCACAAATAGAGATAAAGGATATGTAGAGCTTTGTGCACGACAATTCTATGGAGAAAATGATACAATTCCACAGATGAACAGTTATGTATACTAAAAGCAAGGTAGAATTCCCCAAAAGATAAAGGTTCTGTGAAATTTTACTTCCCTATTTCTTCAAAACAACCTGTCATGGTTCCGACTAACGAAACACTTCAAAGAACTTCCAGGCATTGTTTATCCTAAAAAGTCTTTAATCATGAAACACAGTGTTGGCACAGCATGGTGGATGCCAAGATCTGAATTCCCCTCCCCAAAGCACATAATATTCAATCATAATTCCCTTCTCTAATTTGCAGTCATAAATCACGTTCTCCAATCAGTTTTAAGGGCAAAGTTTCCCTTCTGTTCTGTAGCCTGCGGTTTCTTATCTTAACTAATCCCCACACACATTCTTTCTCCTCCCCTCCCAGCATCATCTAATTTAACTCTAAAAGTACCACACAGCTTATACAGAGACTGGCTGCCTCTTCATATTTTGTCAAAGCAAGAACATCCAATGTTAGCAGAATTGACACAACCATATAAAACATCATGCTTCGCTATTTTTCAGGGTCTCAGCCCCCTTAGGGGTTGGTACTGGAGCGCTTCAATAAAAGTTTATTACGAACGTCCGTCTCTCATGTCTGGCTCTGACTGGCTGTGTGTCAGGCTTACCCATTTTCAGACAACAAAATAAGCAGAAAAATATAAGTGTGCCATCTGAGCATTTTGTTTTTTCCTTTCTTAATTATTTCTTTATTTTTTTCATTTTTGTCAGATGATGGACATATGTCTATTCCAAAAATGTTTAAATACAGTTACTTCTCTTCCTCCATTGTTCTTCCCAATTAGATATTTCAGCTTATAAAGATTTATGATCTTGATTAAAATTAACTGATTAATTGAAGGATTGATTGATATTTTTTTGTCTGTAATGTAAAGTTTATTTAGGTATGCAAATCCCATTGATCTAAAATCATTCATCAAGTTACAAAGAATACATCCACTCTTCCAAATAAAAAAGAGATTAACAACAACAATAACAATAACAAAATTGGAAAGGATCTTACAGGTCATCTAGTCCAACCCCCTGCTCAGGCAGGAAACCCTATTCCATTTCCTATCCAATCCTACTTCATCCTGCAAGATCTTTTTCTTTTCCCTCCCATCAGGGAAGAAATTGGACAACATGAAAATTAAGAACTAAACAATCAAACTTACATGTGTTTTTAACATGCATATTGATCAAAGTTTCCCTGTGGTGTCACCCACCTTCCTGAGTGGAGATGGTCCCCTCTGGACAAGGAATGCAGTCATAGCAGCAAAATGGCTCTCCTTCTCGAGCCTGCTTGACAAATCCAGGAAGGCATTTTTCCACACATTTAGACTGAGGCAGAGACTAAACAGAAAAAGAAGAAATGCCAAAGAAAATATGTTAGGATTCACCAGCCATGTAAGATGGAGTTAAACATGAACATCAGCCAAGTCGTCTCTGGGCTTCATGTAGGCAAATATGAAATCTCTGACCACTTGCAGGAGATGGTTGCAGGAGATACAATTGCACGGAGATGCCTCATTCAATTTCTCCCTCTTTCTTCTGATTTATCAGATTACAATAAAGTAGCTTTCTACTTAACAAAGTCTGGAGGGATGAAATGGAGAAAAGATTTAACCATTAAGTGGCAACCGGTGGGTTCCTCCTCATAGTGGAATTAACATGCATTCCTCCATTCTTCATACATGCTTTATTTTAAAATATCCACAAATACTAAATTTTAGAGTGAATTTTATTGTAAAATACATATTAATTTTTCATTTCATTAGATTTATTAAACTAGAATAAAACTGTAAGGAAGAAACTTTTGACCAATAGGATCTAGAAAGGTTTCTTCTGGAGTACATAAAACATTGCAAAGCTGCTTCCCTTTGAAAGGAGTCCAAAATTATCTTCGGTTAAGATAAAAAGGGAAATTTCCTTACAAATTTCAAATTTCCTGTCAATCTTAAAGATATTCTTCATTTGTAAATATATTTGTTCAGTTTATATGGATGCCATCCCAGTGAACTAAAACTAAAATTGGCTGACTAGTTTCTAAAACTATAGTGAGATAAGATGGAGGTGAGATCATGAGAACGTGTCCCTCAAAAAGGGTGAGTCAGGCATCTTTTGATGCCCACATGGTTCATGAATGTGAGCCTTATGTGTGAAAGGGATATTCAATACAAGGTATCCAACACAAGGTCCTTTCTGTTGAAATAATACAATTAGGTGACACAATCTGACAGGGAAATACACACTCATATTTATTATTAGTTTGATTTCTAGCCTCTCAGTGTGTCCTAACAATCAAGATAAACAGTCACATTCAAGGGATTTTCAGATGAAGTGCACTCTTACAAGCCAATGTCCAAATCTAAGTAATATTTCCCTTGAAATTGTCACTTATTATTTCTGATATCAAGATTTTTTTTTTGCACCAAAGCGATGCTTCAGTACTTCAGTTTTCAAGCCATTATCATGGTGAGATGGGCAGCAAATAAATTTAATTAATCAATCCATAAATGAGCTCACATCAGATCAGTCATTATTATTTCATGTGAACTGAAGCCTTGGACCTCCTTCCTAAATTCCACTATCCCACTGGGGTTAGAGAGAGGCAGCTACTGTATAAGGATGTTCTCAGCTGATTAGAAACATCCCAGATTGACTTCCTGTTTGGCGTGTGATGAGACGGTTGAAGAAGCCAGGGCTCCAGCTTCCCAGCCTGATTTCTCTCTGCCCGGTGACCCTAAGGGGTCGGAAAGTTGCCCTGGAGGGGCAACGAAGAAGGAGGGATGCTTCAGGAGTCTGGACCAGACGGCAATCAGTCCAGGCAGACTGAAGAAACCCTCTGAAAGGACAGAGGAATGGCTGCCAACTTCGCCCAGGCAGCCAAGTCGTCACCAGCCTGAAGAAAAGCAAGGAGCCATGGCTCTCTGCCAAACAGCTGATTGCAACAGCGTGCTGAAACTGGGTGAGCCAGTTCTTTTGTCCTTTTCCTTTTCGAATTACAATTAAGAAGGTTGACCTCCTGATGGGGAAGAGCTAAAAAAGAGTAAAGATTCCAAAAAGACTAGAGGAGAAAGTTAAAGGCGGCGAGCAACTACAAGTGGGAAGGCTTTTTAAGGAATACAAAAGATCTCTTAAAACTGAACTCAGATTGATTCAAAGAAAGACTACCTAATCTACAAGAGGTGGAGAAATCTTTTTTAGCTATAATTCTAAGAGTAAATAACTGTAAAGAACTTTAAAAGGACAACTTTGTAACAACTTTTTAAGATCAGACATTGATTAAACAGCATATGAGGACATCTAGTGGTGAAAGAAGATATTATAGTAATATTAAACAATAAAAAAATTCAAAGTGTGTGACCTTGAGACAACACCTGTTCTAAACAAAGTCCCTTTGTGTGAATTTTTAACTGAAAAGACTCTTCATAACTAGATTTGTTGACTCTGGATATAACTAAAATAGAAATTATTTGAAGACAGGGAATGTTTTACACCTGAGGCCAGATTGGAGGAGCTGGATTTGGCCTAAAGAAGTTGTCCTATTTTTTCCTGGCTGTATTTTAACCTAAGACAGTTAGTTTTCTTTTTTTCTTTTTTCTTATTGCTTGCTTTATTTTGATTTCTCTTATATTGGATTTAGCCTAAAGAAGTTGGCTCCTTTTACAGTTTGGATTTTAGCCTAAGATAGTTGGCTGGAAGAATGAGTACATCAAACCTTACTAGACTTATGAAAAAGACCTCCTCTGCACCCTCCATGGGAACACCTAGTCCAACAACTCAGGGATAAACAATGCTGCAGCGTGAGAAAATAAGCACTGCACAAAATGAGATGCAATCCACATTAAAATTGATTCAAGAATCAATGCAAAAAAACCATGAAGAGACAAAAAGTAAATTTGATAAATTAAACAAAGGAATCTTGGATATAAAGTCACAATTTGAAGTTCACCATCAAATGATGCTTAAAAATGAACAAAGAATTCAGAAAGTGGAAAATAAAACAGAAGGTATTGATCAAAAATGGCAGCTTCTCCAGCCCCACTGCCTGTAACAACTCGACTACCCCATCCAGCAGTACCAACCCAAATGCGCCAATGGGAGGTGTGGAGTGACCCCGATGAGGATGCACATGGGAGGAACACCGAGAGTGGAGGGGAGAGAGTGGTGAAGACTGATGCTCCTGATTGCCGTACAGAGAACATCCAGGGCAAGTTGGTTAAAACTAGGAGGGAATGTATAAAGATTGGAGATAAAGAAAGGAGACGCCTGGGAGCAACAACTACCAGATCGTACTCAAAAAGGGGAGAAACAGCCTCATTAGCATGTTTGGGGAATACGACCCGCCCACCCCACCTCGCAATGCCAATCTGCCCGTATCAACAAGCAACACGGAAGAGCCCTTAAGGCAGCACCGTGCAAGCAAGGAGCAAGGAGGAAACAAGGGGTGTGATAGCAATTAACTTGAATAACATCTGCGGAGACCATGATTGGGGAAAACACAAAGAAAATAAGAGACAGTGCGTTGTAACGGGGCAATCAGAATGGAGTGGAGAAAGGGGAGGATGGAGGGGTGTAACTAAACAAAATGGGTGTGGCAATAAAGCAAAAAAAGAGAGGGGGGACGTTCCATCAAACCCCGAACTTGGCAAAGAGAAAACATCCGATGACAGTTACACAAGCAAGAAATGCAAGAAAGCAATTATTGCTAATGAGAAACCGGCAACCGGGAAACAGCCTATTCCAGCAGGCCCAATGACAAGATCTAGGAGCCGGGTGCAGACTCTGGCCAATCTATAAAGAGGACTCTCCCACTGACCGGCATTTTGAGCCCTGATGATGTCAGAAGTTGCTGACGAAAGCTAGGCGTTTTATTGGTTTTATTGTAATTTTATTGACATTTTACTAAATTTTATTAAATTTTTTAGCACTCCCTGGTGCTCACATTTATTTGTTTGGTTTCAAATTTCGAACACCAGGATAATATCAAACTAAAAGCTGTTTAATACAAATGCTGAGCTTTTGTCGGCCAGCACTGCTGACATCATCAGAGCATGAAAGCAAGTTAATGGGAGTTCTCTTTATGTTACTAGCTGGCTTTGCACCCAGCTTTTTGACCTGATCATTCCACTCGATGTCTCTAATTGTTTTATTTTTAAAGGGCACGCGTTTGCTGCTCCCTTGGTAGTTTCCAAAACTACTGTTCCCTTTTCCCCTTTCTTTCCTCCAATCCCTTTCCTTGTATGCACCCAACTGTCTGCTGTCCCACCGTTGGTTTCTGAAGTTGCTGTTCTCCCTTCCTCCTTTCTCCCCCCCCCCCGGTCGCTTTCCTCATATGCATCCAGCTGTCTGCTGCCACCCTGTTGGTTTCCGAAGTTGCTGTTCCCCCAGTTTTGGAAACTACCAAGGGAGCAGCAAACGCGTGCCCTTTAGAAATTAAACAATTAGAGACAATGACCAAAATCTCCAGCATATAAGGCCCTGTCTCACCAGTTTTCATTTTGGATCAGCTTACAACAGGATTCAGCTTGACAGAATCAGAAGGGAAGCCTTGGTCAATAGAACTGAAGCATGCTTATCTGCCTAAGAAAATTATAGAGATTTTACGCCACACATTCAATTTTCAGTAAAGGTTACCCACTTTTTTGACTGGGTTTAGCCCACTTGAAACGGCTTTGGAAAAAAGAGAAAAGACATCAATATTTTCCCCACCTTGTTGAGCAACTTTAACTGTGACAAAGCATCTTGGTTGATTGTAAGTCTTTGTCTTTCAAAAGTCCCCAATTGCTTGTTGATGGGATCCTCCTTGGGGAGAACCATGCTACTAATAATTTCCAGATCTGCTGCTATGTCTCCATTCTGATCCAAGTACACTTTCAGCAGGGAAAGATTGTACAATTCCCTCTTCTTTAGAAATGGATGGAACTAGAATAAAAACATCCAGGAATTTAAAAGCAGAAATCTTGGTTTCTTATCTCTGATCACTTTTTAATTTGAATCTTTCTTCTATGGTTGTTTAACTTGCAAATATTGTGAGTTGGGAGAACAAGTGTTACCATTATCTTCAAAACTGAAGTACAAAGATTCAGCAATAAATGTAATTGACAAAAATTGTCAGTCACTTATAACAATCTAGCAAAGGTCTCCAATCAAGTAAACAAAATACACAAATAACTAGAATATTCATAAACTCCTTGCAAACAACAGGGTGATTACCAGAAAGCAAGGATTTGTTAAGAAGAAAGTTGCAAGGCTAATCTTCATTCAGGTAGAGGAGATAGGAAAAATGACCAGAGGAAGTAATTCTATTTTATTGTAAGGATATATTAACAAAATCTTGCAGTGTGAAAGTACAAATCTTTCACCATCTCTTTTGACAGTCAAAAAATTTAGGGGGGACTTTTTCTGAGTTTCTTTCTCTCACTGTTACACAGCTGTTCTTTGCCCCCCCCCAAACCATCTTCTCTGATCCTTCCCTGCATCTCTTTTTCTGGTCCTCTGAACTCATTCACACACATCGTTAAACTTCCTTAACAGGTGGTATAATTTGTTTTTAACAAAGAATTAACAAAATGCTTCATGGTGTGATGAATGGAGATCTAGTTAATTAAGTTCTGGATGGTATGAGATAATTAAGTGGAGAAAACCTTCACAAAAATTGTACTCAAATAAATATTAATATTACTGGTAAAAGTGGGGAGTTACGAAAAACAATTAGACCCTAATCATCATTCAAAGATCCTGGAGCACTGGGGAACTACCAGAGGACTGGAAAAGAGCTGATGTAGTTCCCATCTTCAAAAAAGGAAAAAAAATGGATCCAAGAAATTACAGACCTATCAGCCTGACCTCAATACTTGGGAAGATTCTGGAAAAGATAATCAAACAACGAATCAGCGAACACCTAGAGGCAAACAAAATCACTACTAAAAGCCAACATGGGTTTGTCAAAAACAGTTCATGCCAGACAAACCTTATTGCATTCTTTGACCAAGTGACAAAATTAGTGGATCAGAGGAATGCTGTGGATATAATTTAATTGGACTTCAGTAAGGCATTTGATAAAGTAGATCACAACCTACTACTCGATAAGATAGAAAAATGCGGGTTAGACAGCATCACTACCAGATGGATTCGTAGCTGGCTGACCGGCCATACTCAGCATGTGGTCCTCAATGGAACTGCATCTACATGGAGGGAAGTGTGTAGTGGGGTGCCCCAGGGCTCTGTTCTAGGCCCAGTGCTCTTAACATACCAGAGGACCTGGACAGACTTGAACACTGGGCGCTATCTAACAAAATGAAATTCAATGGTGAAAAAAGTAAGGTTCTACATTTAGGCAAGAAAAACCAAATGTACAGGTATAGTATAGGGGGTACCTTGCTCAATAGTAGTAACTGTGAGAGGGATCTTGGAGTCCTAGTGGACAATCATCTAAATATGAGCCAGCAGTGTGCTGCAGCTGCCAAAAAAGCCAATACAATGCTGGGCTGCATTAACAGAGGGATAGAATCAAGATCACGTGAAGTATTAATACCACTTTACAATGCCTTGGTAAGGCCACACTTAGAATACTGCATCCAGTTTTGGTCATCACGATGTAAAAAAGATGCTGAGACTCTAGAAAGAGTACAGAGAAGAGCAACAAAGATGATTAGGGGACTGGAGGCTAAAACACATAAGGAAAGGTTGATGTAATTGGGTATGTCTAGTTTAACGAAGAGAAGGACGAGGGGGGACAGGATAGCAGTGTTCCAATATCTCAGGGGCTGCCACAAAGAAGAGGGGGTCAAGCTATTTTCCAAGGGGCCTGAAGGCAGGACAAGAAGGAACGGATGGAAACTAAGCAAGGAGAGAAGCAACCTAGAACTAAGGAGAAACTTCCTGACAGTTAGAACAATTAACCAGTGGAACAACCTGCCTCCAGAAGTGGTGAATGTTCCAACACTGGAAGTTGTTAAGAAGAGACTGGACAGCCATTTGTCCAAAATGGTGTAGGGTTTCCTGCCTGAGCAGGTGATTTGAACTCGTCTAGGCTGGACAGGTGCTCACTTACCGTTTTCTTGCCTATCTTAACTTGTGTTTCTATTCTGTTTTTTATGGCACTATTTTTCATAAGTTGGTCTGTTTTTTCCCTTTGTGTAATGACAGATGCAAAAAATGAGTTAAATAGTTCCACTTTCTCCCTGATGCTTGTCACCTTCTTGCCACTTTCACCCACTAATGGACCAATCATTTCCTTCATTTTTTTCTTGTTTTTTACATGTTGAAAGAAGCTTTTTTTGTTGTTATTTTTCACTTTGGTCGCAAGCCATTTTGAGCCTTAGCTTTCCTCCCTTCATCTTTGCAGGCTCTGGCTATTTGCAGATATTCTGACTTAGTTGTGCCCCTCTTTCCACTTTCTATACTTGTCCTCTTTATCTTTCAATTTATCAGAGAGTTCTTTATGCAGCCATGCTGGTTTGTTTTGAGAGCTGTTATTTTTCCTCTTTGTTGGTATTGTACTAGACTGGGCTTTTATTATCTCATTTTTCAAAATTTCCCAAGCCTCTTGAATTGTTTTCCCCTTGAGAATTCTCATCCATGGAATCCTTCCCAAGCCCTCTCTAAGTTTATTGAAATTCGCTCTCTTGAAGTCCAAGACTCTAGTTTGACTGTGTTCTTTTTTTTTTCTAATAATTTTTTATTTTTTTTATTTTTCTAAACTCTCCCCCATACATATACCATAATATTTATCAGATGTTAACATACATTCTTTTTACATTCATATAAGATACTTTTAATAAAATGAAATAAATACATACACATGACTTTTGTTGTTGCTCGCCCATTTCCCCTTTCACTGTATCCACACTCCTTCTTCTCTATCTTCTTTCTCCCTTTCTTTTCTTCCCTACTTCCCTCTTCTTCCTCTCCTCTTCTCTTTCCTTCACCACTCTCCTCCCCTTTCTCCCCACTTCTCCTCTTTTCCTCCAACCTTCCTACTTCCTTCTCCCCTCCTTTACTCTTTTCTCTCTCCTCTGCTTTCTTCCCTCTCATCTCTCTTCAGATACAATTCAGGGGTAATGTAGTTTGACTGTGTTCTATTGCTTGTGCTTCTATAATGTTGAATTCCAATATTGCATGATCACTTCCTCCCAATGTTCCTGTGGCTTCAACACCTTCTATCATTTCATCTCTGTTAGTGAGAATTAGATCCAAAATGGCTAATCCTCTAGTTCCCTTCTCTACTTTTGGGAGACAAAGTTGTCTGCTAGGTTTGCAAGGAATCAGCTTGATCTTCCACTTGGTGCAGAGTTTGTCTCCCAGTGGATGTCAGGGTAGTTAAAGTCCCCCATTACTATTGTGATGTGCTTCCTACATAACCTAGTTAGCTGACTAGCAAAACATTCATCTATTTCCTCTGTTTGGTTGGGTGGCCTGTAGTATACACCTATGGCAATGTCATTTCCCCTCCCCCTTTTATATTGACCCAAATGCATTCAATACAGTTTTTATCATTGTTGTACTCTATTTCTGTAGAGATGTGGTTATTTCTTATATAGAGAGCAACTCCTCCTCCTCTTTTATTTGGTCTGTTTCTTTTAAATAATTTAAATCCCTCTAGCTGTGTGTTCCATGTGTGGGTTTCATCCCACCATGTTTCCGTAATGGCAACAATATCATATCTGCCCTCATTAACCTGAATTTCTAGTTCACCCTGTTTGCTGTTCATACTCTGTGCAATGGTGTATAAACATTTGAGTCCTTTATGACTCACCCTGTGTTTGCTTTCTATGTAATGTGATACACAATTCTATGAATTTAATGAATGGCAGCTATAATCTGTATTAATATTTCATTTGTAGTTTTTCTCACATTATTCTTTGTGCAGAATGATTTCTGATTATCATAAAATAGTAATATTTTAATGTTATGATAATAATAGTATTATTAATTTGTTGATAATGTCATCCAGTGGAAGGAGCCGCTTTAAGCCTTGAAGAAAGACATCAAGCAGAAGAGCCATGTTGGAATAGAATAGAATAGAACAAAACAGAACAGAATAGAAAAGAATAGGAGCTGGAAGGGACCTTGGAGGTCTTCTAGTCAAGCCCCCAGCTCAAGCAGGAGAACCTATACCATCTCAGACAAGTGACTGTCTAGCCTCTTCTTTAAAACCTCCAGTGATGGAGCACCCATGATTTCTGAAGGCAAGATGTTCCACTGGTTAATTGCCTTCACTGTTAGGAAGTTTCTCCTTAATTCCAGGTTGCTTCTCTCTTTGATCAGTTTCCAACCATTGTTTCTTATCCTAGTTTACAGGAGCTTCAAATCTGAAAAAGTCTGGGAACTTTTTTCCAAATATGTAAAAGATCTTGGCTGCTGAATGGAGGATGCAGCACTCTTCCGATAAGTAGGAGATGTTGTACAGAAGCTTAAGATCTTAAACCACCAAGCCCACAGAGCAAAAAAGACCCTGAAAAAGAATTTAGTTTGATGGATCCTTGTTGGGACCCCATACCTTCCACGGCTGCAGCCTTGGAGCCCCCAACATCTCTTCACCCTTCTTCCTTCTTCTCTGGGGTTTGGATGCAGCACTCATGGCGTGGGCCAGAATCTTAATGACACTGTAGGTATAGCCATCATTTTGAACCTGCATCCTATACTTTTTCTTTGGGGTTTCCATTGGTGCTTTCTGAGTGCATCTTCTCCAGCCTTTGACAGAAAAGATGCGTTTTGAAACAGAACAGTGAAAATACTCAGCTTGAAATTTAGGTTCCACAAAGAAAGGATCTTTATAGGTATTATCATTTTTCCAACTCTTTTTCCACTGAAAGGGAAAGCTCCAAATACTATGGATGTGCTTGAGACGCCAATCCTTTCTTCCTAAAAATACTCCAGCCATTGTCATGATCCAGACTTTCCCTTCAATGGGTCCTGGCAAACCTTCAAGTGCTGAATGGAAGGGAAGAATTGTGTCCCAAATGGAATCAAATTCTATGAAGTGTACAAAGACGTTGACTTGTCTCCACTTAGACAGGGCATCCCTGAGGAATGCAGTATGTCCAGTCACTGGGAATCGTTGTGATATAACAACACAAATTCTATTCTTGACAAGCATAGGAGTAAAAGTCCTCATGAAATTCTCTCCCTTCTCTGTGTCTGGAGCAAAGAGACCAATCAGGGTCCATCCAAAATGGAGGAAAATTTGGACAATTGCTGAGTACTGGAACCCTTCTTTGGGGAGCATCGGATGGAAAAAAGGGAATTGACTTTTATCACTCAGAGCCTCTGAAGTAATTATATCACTGACCTAAAAAACAATGAAAAATTCTGTGTTGGATTTGGGATCCTACCAAGTCCCAATTTTTAGCTTTTAATGAATCCAACTTTTTTCTCATGCACATATTAGAACATTTCCTGTTGATTAGTCATTACGCCATATAAAGATACAGAATAGAAAACAGAGAACATTAACGACTGCATGTAAAAATAGAATTTAGAAAAATAAGTACAATAGAATAAGCATAATGAATGAAAATAGTATTTCTTTATAACCCCAGAATTTACGACAGAGAGACGACAGTTCCTAATATAAAATCAAGAATGTTTTAAATGAAATTTGTTTGTTCTAATAGCGTTTGGGGACTCTTATCAGTTTCCATACCATTAATTTTATTAAAAATAATTATATGCCTCAATTTTATAAATTGTATAAATTCCCAATTCTGCTCTGAGGGTAGCAGCTGAAGTCCTTTCATCCACCCTCAAGATACTTCTCAGAAGATATGATCGGATTTGTTCTAGTAGTGATATAAATTAAATCCCAAAGTTCAGTTCAATGTAAGTGTATAATGCTAACTTTAATAATAATAATAATAATAATAATAATAATAATAATAATAATAATAATAATAATAATAATAATAATAATAATAATAATAACAACAACAACAACAATAACAAAAACAACAACAACGTTGGAAGGGACCTTGGAGGTCATCAAGTCCAATCCCCTGCTCAGGCAGGTACCTTATACCATTTCGGACAAATGGCTATCCAGTTTCTTCTTAAAAACTTCCAGTGTTGGAGCATTCACCGCTTCTGGAGGTAGGTTGTTCCACTGGTTAATTGTTCTAACTGTCAGGAAGTTTCTCCTTAGTTCTAGGTTGCTTCTCTCCTTGATTAGTTTCCATCTGTTGTTTCTTGTCCTGCCTTCAGGTGCTTTGGAGAATAGCTTGACTCCCTCTTCTTTGTGGCAGCCCCTGAGATATTGGAACACTGGTATCCTGTCCCCCCTCATTCTTCTCTTCGTTAAACTAGACATACCCAATTACATCAACCTTTCCTTATATGTTTTAACCTCCAGTCCCCTAATCATCTTTGTTGCTCTTCTCTGTACACTTTCTAGAGTCTCAACATCTTTTTTACATCGTGGTGACTCTTGCATGAGTTCTTAAACTCCCTGATCCTGAGGAATCTTTCATCATCTAAACTGATGCTAGTGATGTTGCGGTGGGCACAGTCCTCCTACAAAAACGTCTTAGGGGGGATCTGCAGCCCTGCACCTACACAAAATCTTTCAGAAACAGAGAGGAGATGGGCTGTTTGGGAGAAATAGTCTTTTGCTTTGAGATGGGCGTCATTAACTTGGTGCCATTTCTTGGAAGGGAGTAAAATGCCTTTCAAAGTATAGACTAATCATTATTATTATTCAAAATTATCTTGAATTACCTAGAGAAGACATGGTTGGATCTATTGCTTACACACCAACACCCCACTCACTTTACAGAAAGGGAAGGACAAATCCAAACCTGTGGGACTTTGTAGGTGCCTCCTAATGTTGACATCTGGATGGAGATGTCCCTGATAGCTCCATCAACAAGAGCCAAAAGCTTGTCCTTCCTTCCACAGCTGTAGTTGGGAACATTGGCTTCTCCAGTAGAGAGCATGTCTAGCAAGGCATCTGAAGTGCCGAGGGTGTTATCATAGTTATCATGGATGTTGTAGCCAAGTGTGTAATTGCGCAAGAGTTGGGGATTCTTCTTCACCTGTTCAATATTCCAAATCATACGTAGTACCTTTCCATAGTATAAACTAGTGTAAAACAATGATCATGTTAATATTAGTATCATCAACAACAACAACAAAAATACTTTTTCTCCAATCAATCATCATTTTTCTCTATAAACTAGCTGAAACGTAAGCCATTATTAATCCAGAACTAGAGGCAAATGATAGTCACTCATCACCCTTTAATATTGTTAGTGTTGAGGATGGGGATAGTCCTCAAAAAGGTTTAACATATCAGAAACATACAATCATTTTTAGTTGTACTAATAATCATAGCCCAGAATAATTAAAGAAGAACCACCATTAAAGGAAGGAGATTTTTAATAAGTGACACAGAGAAGCTGTTCTAAAAACAAGTCATCTTTCATTCCTTTAAAAATCAGACATTGCATATCAATCAGTTGTAAAAATATGGAAATGGTTGGGCAGAGGAAATTAGAACCATTTCAATCATTACTTTCAACCAAAGTCAGTATTCCAGTCATGAATTTAGGATTGAGCAGAGAGAGGAAAATAATATGGACTTCTTTCAGGTTTCATTTGCCTCATGTTTCTACTCTCAGAAAATCAGGCAAAAGAGAGAGGCTGTGTCAATCAAAAGGATTCAAAAAATTTCTCAGATCCTGCAATATAAGAGTAAGTAAAACAAGAAACAAAAAGAATGTTAGAATTGCAAATGGAGGGAATGAAACTCCATCATGACTTACAACCGAAACTGACTAGAAGGAGCCATGTTGAAAGATAATATTGCAGATGTTATTCCTGATGGAGAGATGACTATACCAATGAGAAGATCTCCTGGCCTATAATAGCTCAATGGCTTTTCCCCATACTGGTGGTCCAAATTCAGTGGGCACTTCATTCTCAGCTTCCCATAGAGTGGCTGGGACAGCAGCTGCATCAGAAGCAGAAGCAGAAGCAGAAGGTCCATAATTCATGGGATGGAATCAATCTCCTTCCTCTTTGTAAAAAAGAATTAGAATTCAAAGCACTCTGACAAGGTGGAATATCCAGTGGCTTTCCTGATTCAAACAGAGGAACCAAGATTCACCTGACAGAGAGAGAAAATATATTCAAGAGCACAGCTCCTGTCTGTCCTGTAATGTGAGCCACAAAAAGCATATCCTGTGATTTTTATCCTTTTCTGAGGAAGATCCCTTCCACGTTGCTTCAGTCTGATGTTTACATCAAAGGCAGTCACTGGAGACATAGGAGAAGAGATCTCAGAGACAGGGAGGGTGATGATTTCAGGGAGAAGGAGCTTCTGCTCTTGGGACCCTGAACTTCTTCCATGAAATGAGGGGTATCTGGAGAAAAGCACATTAGAGTAAAGTTAGGACATGTCCAGAAAGTCATGCTGGATGGAGATAGTTCAACAGCCAGGAAAGGGACTTCTGCTGTCCTTCAGTGGGGTCTCTTGCCTCCAGAGGCCGCTAGGGAAGGTCACCCAGAGTTATGGAGTTTGGTGCCACTCTAGGGTGGTGACCCTTAACTCTAGTGCTGCCTCTGCTTTATCTCCATGGAAGCCCTCAGTATCCTTAAACCCAGCCTAATGTTAAGAGTTTGGGATTTTCTTTTCAATGAGATCTTCATGTAATTTGGAGCTGATTTTATAATTCCTTGTAACTGAAGTGAAATTTCATTTGCCATCTGTTCTAAAAAGATCATTTTTTCCATGAGACCTAGCTAACAGGCAGGAAAGTGACAGACTGGGAGAGCACCATTGGCACAGAGAGAGAGAATTGTAGAGTGGGTGGAAGTTTTAGTTTCCTTGACACTTTCTGAGCTGTCATTCAATACTACTACTACTACTACTACTACTACTACTACTACTACTACTACTACTACTACTACTACTAATAATAATAATAATAATAATAATAATAATAATAATAATAATAGTAAAGTTGGAAGGGACTTTGGAGGTCATCTAGTCCAACCACTTGCTCAGGAAGGAAACCCTATACCATTTCAGACAAATGGCTGTCCAGTCTCTTCTTAACAACTTCCAGTGTTGGAGCATTCACCACTTCTGGAGGCAGGTTGTTCCACTGGTTAATTGTTCTAACTGTCAGGAAGTTTCTCCTTAGTTCTAGGTTGCTTCTCTCCTTGCTTAGTTTCCATCCGTTCCTTCTTGTCCTGCCTTCAGGTCCTTTGGAAAATAGCTTGACTCCCTCTTCTTTGTGGCAGCCCCTGAGATATTGAAATACTTCTATCATGTCCCCCCTTGTCCTTCTCTTCGTTAAACTAGACATACCCAATTACATCAACCTTTCCTTATATGTTTTAGCCTCCAGTCCCCTAATCATCTTTGTTGCTCTTCTCTGTACTCTTTCTAGAGTCTCAACATATTTTTTACATTGTGGTGACCAAAACCGGATGCAGTATTCCAAGCGTGGCCTTACCAAGGCATTGTAAAGTGGTATTAACACTTCACGTGATCTTGATTCTATCCCTCTGTTAATGCAGCCTAGCACTGTGTTGGCCTTTTTGGCAGCTGCAGCACACGGCTGGCTCTGATTTAAGTGATTGTCCAATAGGACTCCAAGGTCCCTCTCACAGTTACTACTATTGAGCAAGGTACCCCCTATACTATACCTGTACATTTGGTTTTTCTTGCCTAAATGTAGAACTTTTCTTTTTTCACCATTGAATTTCATTTTTTCAGATAGCGCCCAGTGTTCAAGTCTGTCAGAACCTTAAGCCTGTCTTCTGGAGTGTTGGCTATTCCTGACAGCTTGGTGTCATCTGCAAATTTGATGAGTTCCCCATCTATCCCCTCGTCCAAATCGTTGATATAGATATTGAAGAGCACTGGGCCCAAAACAGACCCCCGGGGCACCCCACTACACACTTCCCTCCATGTAGATGCGGTTCCATTGAGGACCACTCGCTGAGTATGGCCGGTCAGCCAGCTACGAATCCATCTCGTAGTGATGCTGTCTAACCCGCATTTTTCCATCTTGTCAACTAGTAGGTTGTGATCTACTTTATCAAATGCCTTACTGAAGTCCAAGTAAATTATGTCCACAGCATTCATCTGATCCACTAATTTTGTCACTTGGTCAAAGAATGCAATAAGATTTATCTGACATGATCTATTTTTGACAAACCCATGTTGGCTTTTAGTAATGACTTTGTTTGCCTCTAGATGTTCGTTCATGGATTGTTTGATTATCTTTTCCAGAATCTTCCCAGGTATTGAGGTCAGGCTGATAGGTCTGTAATTTCCTGGATCCATTTTTTTCCCTTTTTTGTAGTTGGGAACTACATCAGCTCTTTTCCAGTCCTCTGGTGGTTCCCCAATGCTCCAGGATCTTTGACTGTTACAATTAGAGCCATTAAATTTTGACATTTCTTGGTTTAAATAAAACAATTGTGCTGTTAGGTCTGCAGTTGAGATGGTGGCAACACCCACAGTGCTGTGGATGGTGTGACCTGATTTCTTGCCACAACCACCTGGAAGTTGGTTTAGGCAGTTCCTCTGGTTGTATAGATGCACTTGCTGTTTTGCAGCTCCTGTGACATTCCCATCTCTGAGGCTTTCTTTGTCCTCCCTAGAAGACTTCCAAGTGCTTATAGATCAGAGCCCCTGTGTTCTGGTTTATCTTGGTCAATTGTTGATAGATTATGTTTCTTATCTGGAGGGGGGATGTCAATATGGTCAGCTTGGCCTAGAAGGGAAAAGTGGGGGGAGTTGAGTGGGAGTGGGAGCTGATGGGATGGGCAGGTCCACCCTTAGAATGAGGACCATAGGATGACCAATATCCCAGGTCCATCATTTGAAAGTTCTCCCACTCTTCAGTTCTCAGCTTCCACTCCCACTGCCTGACTACCAGATCTTCAGTGGCTCCCATTCTGGCTGTTGCTTTTGAATGCCAGCCTGATGTGTAAGAAGGCTTCTCTTGCCCATGATGTTGCCTGCCCTGTCTCACTGAAGTCTAGTTGCACCCCCAGAAGGGAGGAAACCTCAGTTGGAAATGTGACCACCTACATTGTGGGTTTCCCTCAGGTGAGAGCCAGGGAAATGGAGGAGAGGTGGCTGGGGTCATCCATGGTTTGTTACAGGCTTTCCGGAGGCTGCACCTAGAGCTGTCTTTTCGCCCAAGGTTGGGTGTCTGCAAAAAATATTTCTCCAGCCTGCTGTTGTGTGGATGTGGCCCTTATAAGAAGCGTCTCAAGCTTATTTCTGTTATAAATGATTGTTCAAATAGTCCCTGTTAAATTAATATTCATAATTTACTAACTCATTGGTTCAGCCTCCAAAAATAAAGCATGATTAAAAGTTGCAAATTGGTGAGGTGACCAGGTTAAAAGGGTTGTATGATCAGAGGCAGTCTGGTGTAGTGGTCAAGGAATCAGACTAGTAATCAGGAAACCATGAGTTGTAGACCTGCCCTGGGCACAAAGCCAGCTGGATAAACATAGCCCAGCCAATCTCTCAGAGCCCTGGGAAAGAGGCAATGGCAAACCACTTCTGGAAAACCGGTCACCTATTGGTCTTTCTGATAACTTTCACACACAGCCGGCTGAGGTTGTGGGTCTTCCTGAGTCTGGCTACAGTCTTGCCAAACCAGCTGAGTGCTAAACATGGGCAGATTTTTTTAAAAAACTAATTTCTCTGTGTAGAAGCAGCAGGAAAACTCCAATCCTGATCATGACAGCGAGTTTCAAGTCCTCATGAAGGCTGTGAACAGGCCAGTGATGTTGGGGTCCTGGAAGGCCAAGAGGGCTGCAGGAGGTTGATGTCCCTTCCTGTCAAGGGCAGGGGGTGTGCTGGAAAAGAGGAAGGCAGGTGGAGCCCCTACACAATCCAGCTCAGGCAGCCTCAGGCATGGTTGGAAAAGGTTTCTTGGAGGGAGGAGTCCTCCTAGCGGACGAGAAGGGTGGGAGAGCAGCAGTGACATCACAGCAAGGGGGGGTTCCATTCAGTGGGGGGGGGAGGTCCAAGTCAAGCCCCCCCCCTTTCGGTTGGCAGCACTGATGGTCAGCCAGGAACCCCCACAGGAGGCGAGTCTCAGGCACTTGCAGGCTAGGAGAGCTCATCCAAGTCCAGGGCGTTTGCAATCCTCTTTGCTCTTGGCCAACCTCAGCACACCCAGCATTGGTGGGACCCCCTCAGTCCCTTTTGCAGGACTCAGTTGCTGAGCCCCTGCAAGTGTGTTGTGTGAGTGTCCCACAGGTGGTTGAGCTGAGTGAATCAATCTCCACTGACCATCATGGAAGCGAAATCTCTCTTTAACCTAGATTCAGTAGAAACCGTCTTTCCTGAGCAGTGTGGACTCATCAGCTGAATTAACGGGTGAAGTTCACAGCTCCTGTTTAGGTCATCCAGGTTTTTTCAGGCATTTCTGCAGGAGTTTTAGCAAGCTGGACACCTCTCAGCCTGGCACTGACTGCAGGGAGGGGCAAAGATGTTGGGCTTCAGAGGGAACCAGATTAAAAGTGGCTTCTTTCTCCCTTGCATCTCCAAACACACCTCGAAGGAGCGGGGGACCCACCTTTGATCGGCCATGAAGCTCCTGACAATATGGACTGGGATCTTAAAACATGTTTGTCTCATTTCATACATTCCAATAGTTGGGAACCTTCTGCTGTGCAAATGTATGTAGCAGATCATCATGCTAAGCCAGCATCTAAATTATATAGATTTTGGCATGGTACATTAGGCCAACATAGCAGTTCTCCTTCCTTAACCTAAAAGTTAAAGGTGTTGTGTAAACTTACCCAAACGTTAAGGGTGTTGTGTGAACTCACCTAGATTTCCCACAAACCAACCATGTGATGGCCAATACAGGATGTCTGCATGGAGAATTTGAAACTTTTAAAGGATCTGCTTTTGGATTCGGGGTCCATGGCTATCCAGCACGGCAACATTGACAGGATGAGAGAAGCCATTGCTTCTCTTCACAAGCCATTGCTGTGCCTGGCTCTGTTCTTGCAAGCCCAGCCAGGTGGCCTCCAACTCACTAAAATTGGGCCATTTTTTTTGCAGCTGGTTGTGCTGCAGAGAGGTGACAAGAATCTCCCCATCCTGACAAGGAGAATATGTTTCAAGTCCTCATGAAGGCAACTGGGGGGATGGGGCAATTAATCACTGGTCCTGGAGAGCCAGGAATGACTGAGAGGCTATAGGATGCCTGTGGGCCTTCCTGGCAAGAGCAGGGAGGGGGCTCTGGAAGAGAGAAGGGGAGGCAGAGCCCCCAACCCAATCCAGTCAGGGCAGCCTTGGGTGGGATCAGAAACCTCTCTTCTGAGGGAGGGGCCCTCCTCACATATGGGGGGGGCTGTTGAGCATCACTAACATCACAGTCAGCATTGTCAACAACACAGAGCAAAAATTTTCTTTGCTTCCTTCCTTCCTTCTTTCCACTCTTTGACTCTCTAGAGTCAAAATAAGTAACTTCCTTAAGTAACTAACTTAAGATTTTGAACCAACCTAGAACTAAGGAGAAATTTCCTGACAAAACAATCAGTGGAACGACTTGCCTCCAGAAATTGTGGGTGCTTCAACACTGGAGGTTTTTAAGGAGGGATTGAACAACCATTTGTCTGAAATGGTAAATGGTGAGGTTTCCTCCTTCAGGCGAGGGTTAGACTAGAAGACCTCCAAGGTCCCTTTCAACTCTGCTCTTCTGTTTCAGGTATGCAGTATATCTAGCAAAGTGTTAATGGGGATAGAGATTTGAGGGCAGAGGTGGGGAGTTTAGTTTTAGCACCTAATTCGGGGGACGGGGCAGTGCAAGATGAAAAGGTTTGTCTCTTCCAGCATTTTTTGTGTTCTTTATTGTAGAAATGTGGGGTTTGGGGGGGAGCAGGGGGGGTCAAAGCCAGGGAAAGGTTTCAGGAAGCTCATCTGAAGCTGCCCCATTGTCATGCAGGGTCTGCATAAGAACTCAGTCAAAAAAGAGGAACCAACTTCTTCCCTGGTCCAACACCTTAAAGCCACAGGACATGAAATTGACTTTAAAAAGACCAGAACCATTGCCAAAACTGAACATTTTAATAACAGAATAATCAGAGAAGCCATCGAGATAGAAAAACGCCCACACAGCATGAACAAATGAGATGATACCTCCCACCTACCAGCCATTTGGAAACCCGCCCTTATTGACAAATGACTCCCTAACACAAAAAATGACACCAGACCGACACTCACAAAAACCACACAGGATGTCACCACCATACATCCACGCAAAAAGCAAACCCAAAGCCACACCGATGATGAGGCATGACCACAAACCAGAAGCCAGACCACAGCTGCATCATTAGCCACTTTAAACCCCTCCAATCCATACATGAAGCAAAGTGACACCCACCATGAAGATGAGGCATGACCACGAATGCAAAGCGAAAAAATAGCAATGCAGCTTACCATTTTAAACCCCCCTGCAACTCAGACTAACCTGAGCACAACAAAGCCCCCACCCAAACAGAACACTCCCCCAGCCAATCAGAGCACAGCCAAGCTCCTAACCAATCAGAACACACCTCCATCCAATCAGAACACAGCCAAGCTCTCATCCAATCAGTTCCTACCCCTACTGGCAATTAAAAGGAGGAAACAGCTACAATCACACATTGCTCCTAGAAGCACGAAGCCGAAAGCACCAGCCTGAAGATAATGAATGAGACTTCGTCGAAACGTCGCTAAGACACTTCCAATTTTACGTGGGAGAAAACCCAAATAACCAAAGACCTACATAAAAACACCCGCGAAAACCTCAGAAAATAAATGTCAATATTTTGTGTTGTAACGACACACAGCCCATTACCCAGGTCATTATAACACAAAAGACTATATTTAAAATGAAGGAAAAATTCAAGATTTGACAGAAGGAAAATATGAAATGGAAACTAAAAACAGATAAAAAGGAGGAAGATGCAGTGAAATTGGATAGGATAGAAGAGAGATGGGAGGGAAGCTGGAAGCTAGAAGAGAGCTGGAACTTTCCCTCTGGCTGGAAGCTGGAGCCATGGGGGGTCCTACAGAATAGCAGGAGGAGCACCACTAGGCACCCCAGCCAGGGAGGTTAGCAATTATGATTCTACTGCACAATTTGTGGTAGCTCTGTGGGTGTCACTCTAACACTTGTTGTCCTGAGCCTGGATGGCCTAAACAGGAGCTGTGAACCTCACCCGTTAATTCAGCTGATGACTCCACCCAGCTGAGGAAAGAGGGTTTCTCCCCCATCCAGGTTAAGGAGAGCACAGGCGTCCATGATGGCCAGTGGAGTTTGACTCAATCGGTTCAATTCTGCAGAGCACGCACAACTTTCAACCACCTGGTGGGACACTCATACACAACACACTTGCAGGGTCTCTGCAACTGAGTCCTGCAAAGGGGACTGAGGGGGTCCCACCAATGCTGGGTGTGCTGAGCCTGGCCAAATGCAAACAGGGGTTCAAACACCCAAGACTCAAGTGAGCTCTCCTAGCCTGCAGGTGCCTGGAACTCGCCTCCTGAAGGGGTTCCTGCCTGACCATCCATGCTACACTGTGCTGCTAACAGATGGGGGTGCATTGACTTTGACCCCCCCCCAATCTGTGGAACCACTCTTGCTGTGATGTCACTGCTGCTCTCCCACCCTTGTTGTCTGCTAGGAAGATTTCGCCCTCAAAGAAACCTTTTCCAGCCATGCCTGAGGCTGCTTGAGCCAAATCACGAAGGGGCTCCACCTGCATTCCTCTTTTCCAGCACGCCCTCCCTGCCCTTGACAGGAAGGGACAACACCTCCTGCAGCCCTCCTGCCCTTCCAGGACCCCAATTTCATCGGCCTGTCTGCAGCCTTCATGAGGACTTGAAACTCACTGTCACGATCAGGATTGGAGTTTTCCTGCTGCTTTTACGGAGAACAACCAGATTAAAAAAAATCTGCCCATATTTAGCAAATTGGAGTCCACTTGGCTGGTTTTGTAAAACTGAAGCCAGACTCAGGAAGCCCCAGAGCCTCAACCGGCTGTGTGTGAAAGTAATCAGGAAGGCCATAATGACCAGGTTTTTCAGAAGCAATTTGCCATTGCCTCTTTCACAGGGCTCTGAGAGGTTGGCTGGCCCAGGTTTACCCAGCTGGCTTTGTGCCCAAGGCAGGACTAGAAATCATGGTCTCCTACTTACTAGTTTGATGCGCTGACTTTTTCACTGCAATCATCACCCTCCCTGTCTCTGAGACCTCTTCTCCTATGTCTCCAGTGACCGCCTTTGATGTAAACATCAGACTGAAGCAACATGGAAGGGATCTTGCATCAGAAAAGGATAAATATCACAGGTTATGCTTTTTGTGGCTCACATTACAGGACAGACAGGAGCTGTGCTCTTGAATATATTTTCTCTCTCTTTCAGGTGAATCTTGGTTTCTCTGTTTCAATCAGGAAAGCCACAGGATATTCCACCCATTCAAAGTGCTTTGAATTCTAATTCTTTTTTTAGAAAGAGGAAAGAGATTGATTCCACCCCATGAATTATGGACCTCCTGCTTCTGCTTCTCCTTCTGCTTCTGATGCTGCTGGTGTCTCAGCCACTCTCTGGGAAGCTGAGAATGAAGTGCCCACTGAATTTGGACAACCAGGATGGAGAAAAGCCATGGAGCTATTATAGGCCAGGAGATCTTCTCCTTGGTATAGTCATCTCTGCATCAACAATCACACCTGCAACATTACCTTTCAACATGGCTCCTTCTAGTCAGATTCAGCTGTAAGTCATGCGATGGAGTTTCATTACCTCCAGTTGCAGCTCTAATACTCTTCTTTTTTTTCTTGTTTTACTTACTCTTATATTGCAGGATCTGACAAATATTTTAAATCCTTGTGATTAACACAGCCTATCCCTTTTGCCTAATTTTCTGAGAGTAGAACATGAGGCAAATAAAACCTGAAAGAAGTCCACATTATTTTCCTTTCTGTGTACAATCCTAAATTCATGACTGGAATACTGATTTTGGTTGAAAGTAATGATTGAAATGGTTCTAATTTCCTCTGCCCAACCATTTCCATATTTTTATAACCGATTGATATGCAATGTCTGATTTTTAAAGGAATAGAAGATGACTTGTTTTTAGAACAGCTTCTCTGGGTCACTTATCAAAAATCTCCTTCCTTTAATGGTGATTCTTCTTTAATGACTGAATTATTCAGAGCTATGAATATTAGTACTGCTAAAAATAATTGTATGTTTCTGATTTGTTAAACCTTTCTGAGGACTATCCCCATCCTCAGTGCTAACAATATTAAAGGGTGATGGGTGACTATCATTTGCCTCTAATTTTGGATCAATATTGGCTTATATTTCAGCTACTTTGTAGAGAAAAAAGATGATTAAATGGAGAAAAAGTATTTTTGTTGTTGTTGATGTTGATGATGCTAACATTAACATGATCATGGTTTTACACTAGTTTATCCTATGGAAAGAATAATATACTTCGCATGATTTTCAATATTGAATTGGTGAGGGAGAATCCCCAGCTCCTGCACAATCTCACACTCGGCTACAACATCCATGGCAACTATGATAACACCCTCGGCACTTCAGATGCCTTGCTGGACGTGCTCTCTATTGGAGAAGGCAATGTTCCCAACCACAGCTGTGGAAGGATGGACAAGCTTTTGGTTGTTGTTGATGGAGCTGACAGAGACATCTCCATCCAGATGTCAACATTAGGAGGCATCTACAAAGTCCCACAGGTTTGTGTTTGTCCTTCCCTTTCTGTAAAGTGAGTGGGGTATTGGTGTGTAAGCAATAGATCCAACTGTGTCTTCTCTATGGAATTCAAGATAATTTTTAATAATAATATTGATAAGTCTATACTTCGAAAGGTACTTTACTCCCTTCCAAGAAATTGCACCAAGTTAATAATACCCATCTACTACAAAAGCCTCTTTCTAGTGTTATAAATAATAATAATAATAATAATAATAATAATAATAATAATAATAATAATAATAATAATAATAATAATAATAACAATAAAAAGTTGGAAGGGATCTTGGAGATCATCTGGTCCAACCCCCTGCTCAGGCAGGAAACCCTAAATCATTTCAGACAAATGGCTGTCCAGTCTCTTCTTAAAAATTTCAAGTGTTGGAGCATTCACCACTTCTGGAGGCAGGTTGTTCCAATGGTTAATTGTTCTCACTGTCAGGAAGTTTCTCCTTAGTTCTAGGTTGCTTCTCTCCTTGATTAGTTTCCATCCGTTGCTCTTGTCCTGACTTCAGGTGCCTTGGAGAATAGCTTGACTCCCTCTTCTTTGTGGCAGCCCCTGAGATATTGGAAGACTGCTATCATGTCCCCCCTCATTCTTCTCTTTGTTAAACTAGACATAACCAATTCCGACAGAGAACTGTCTTTTCATGACATCGTCCCAATTGCTTAGAGGTTTCTGCTGCACACTTATGAAGGTGAGGAGAGGCTCTGTGTTCAATCAAAGGATCCTCTGTACAATAGGAATGTGCAGTACTTATGAAAAAGTCAATTTTTTTACATAGTCTTAGCCAAAATAATGATATCCTCACTAATGACCAAATCTCAGATTTTTAAACAGAGTCCTACAGTATTGCCTCTCCTACTGATGATAAAACATTACATGTATTATGAACCTTTAGGGGCCACTAACATTAACCAGCCACTTTATTAAAAATCTACAAATATGTTAGACAATGTATCAACTATTTTTTCGCCTAAAATTCTCTGATCAAATTCATCATAAAAGCTTTGAAGAGCAATAAAGCCTCTGAAGAGGATTTTCTACCAGTAGAAAAATTTAAGCAATATCCTGACTGGTGGGACCCTCCATTGACAAATACATTTACACATATAAATAATATTCACCATGCCCATTTGGGACCAAGATGGCAAGTGTAATTCTTATATATAAAAAGGGACTGAAAAGGATCCTAGCAATTCCAGGCCCATTTCTCTAACAGATATTGTGACAAAAATATATGCAAACTTCCACTTGAAAAGAATTGATAGTCGGTGGATGAAAAGTGCATTCCTTGTAGAAGAACCAGCAGTCTTTAGGACGATGTGATCCACTCTTGACAATTCTTTTGTCTTGAACCATCTAACTATAAAAATAGCAGTCAGAGGAAATAATGGTTTGCTGCCTTTATAGCATTTGACACAGTAAATATAGAAATATTATGGAAGAAATTGACTGCCCTTCAAATGGAGCTCAGGATGTTGACCCTGCTCAAAGCCCTTTCTACAAGCCCTGACAGTGAGAACAATTAATCAGTGGAACAGCTTGCCTCATGAAGTTGTGGGTGCTCCATTAATGGAGATTTTCAAAAAGAGGCTGGACATTCCTATTGTCTGGAAGTTTTGCTATGGCCAGGGGGTTGGACTAGAAAACCTCCATGGTCCCTTCCATCCCATTTTTGTTCATTTGTTTGAGAGTGTGTTTGGGGCTCAATGGAACCATGAGAAGTAGGATTGATATATACCAAAAGGTAAGACAAAGGTGTCGCCAATATGATATTTGGTTGTATATGTGCTGTTAAGAGGAATTGGCTCCTATTCTCATAATGATTATCTGATTATAGATGAGTCAAAGTCAAAAGTGATGATCTTTGGGAAAGGACAGCATTGCCCTATAGGGCTAATCGATGAGGAGGCAACAGAGCAAGTTCACACCTTTCCTTACCTGGGAGAACTTTTCTCTGTGACTGGATCTGGGCTCCCTCAACATCAAAGGAGCTCATTTAGAAGGCACAAGTGAATGCACTGTTAATTTCTTTAAAAAAAATCATAGCTATGCTGTTTCCTTAGACTGAATTATTAAATACAAAATACCAATGTTACCATTATACACTTATATTGAGCTGAACTTCGTGATTTAATTTATATTACTACTATAGCAAGTCCAATCATATCATCTGAGAAGTATCTTGAGGGTGGATGAAAGGACTTCAGCTCCTGCCCTTAGAGCAGAATTGGGAATTTATACAATTGATGAAATTGGGGCATATAATTTAATAATATAATTGGTAGGGAAGCTGATAAGAGTCCTCAAACGCTATTAGAACAAACAAATTTTATTTAAAACATTCTTGATTTTATATTAGGAGCTGTCATCTCCCTGTCTTTTTTGCCATTCGAGAACAACCTAAAAAAAGGCTGCACAAAGAATCCAAGATGGTCAAAATAGAGAAAAGTAGGGCCATCTTCAGTAAGGCTGGCCCACTGAAAGGCATCAGCTGCTACAAATGTACCTTCCAACTATTGAGTTAAATCTTCGAATCTCCTTACAATGAATATACTTGTATTTGTGGAGGTCCAGAAAGAGAAGATGTAATACATCTATTATTTTGAATGTCAGTTATTTAAGAAAGAGGGAGATCAATATCTTGGATTGCACTTTAGAAAAACAATCTGTTGGGATCCTAATATTAAAAAAAATGTATTTCCTCTGTGCTCAGAATTCAAAAAGTATATATAATAAAACTCTTTTTGGAAGGAAATTATGGTCTGATAATAGTAAATTCTGGGGTTATAAAGAAATACTATTTTCATTCTTTATGATTATTCTATTGTACTTATTTTTCTTTTTTTTTAATTGAAAGTTTTTTTATTTTTTCCATATAAACATTGTAAAAAAAAATATATATACAATACAATTTTAAGATAAAATAAACATTATTACGACCTGTGCACTCCCCCCAGGCCGCGTCCACCCTCTCTTAAAACATTCCCTACTTCCCTCCTCTTTCTCACCTCCCATCCTACTCTCTTCCCCTCCCCTTCTCCTCTCACTACCCTACTTCCTCTCTACACTTGCCCACCTCTCATCCCTATCAAACCCATGAACGCAGCATAAGGGGTGTGCCCAGGCCGCACCCCTATAAGCAACCATTATCTATATTACACTTACCCCCCCACATTTCCTCCCTCCCACCCCCAACCCCCCTCCCTTCACTTCCCAAGTACTTATTTTTCTAAATTCTGTTTTTATATGCAATCTTGTTGATGTTCTGTGTTTTATATTCTGTATATTGATATGGCCTAATGACTAATCAACAGGAAATGTTCTAATAGTGAAGGAAATGATTGGTCCATTAGTGGGTGAAAGTGGCAAGAAGGTGACAAGCAATAGGAAGAAAGCAGAACTATTTAACTCGTTTTTTGCATCTGTCTTTACACCCAGGGAAAAAACAGACCAACCTATCAAAAATAGTACCATAAAAAACAGAATAGAAACACAAGTTAAGATAGGCAAGAAAATGATAAATGAGCACTTGTCCAGCCTAGACGAGTTCAAATCACCAGGACCAGATGGATTACACCCCTAGGTTCTGAAGGAACTGGCAGATGTGATCTCAGAACCATTGGACTATATTTTTCAAAGATCCTGGAGCACAGGGGAACTACCAGAGGACTGGAAAAGAGCTGATGTAGTTCCCATCTACAAAAAAGGAAAGAAAATGAATCCAGGAAATTACAGACCTATCAGCCTGACCTCAATACCTGGGAAGATTCTGGAAAAGATAATCAAACAATGAATCAGTGAATACCTAGAGGAAAACAAAGTCATTACTAAAAGCCAACACAGGTTTTTCAAAAACAGATCATGCCAGACAATCCTTATTGCATTCTTTGACCAAGTGACAAAATTAGTGGACTAGAGGAATGCTGTGGATATAATTTACTTGGACTTCAGTAAGGCATTTGGCAAAGTAGACCACAACCTACTACTCGATAAGATAGAAAAATGTGGGTTAGACAGCATCACCACCAGATGGATCCGTAGCTGGCTGACCAGCCGTACTCAGCATGTGGTCCTCAATGGAACCGCATCTACATGGAGGGAAGTGTGTGGTGGGGTGCCCCAGGGCTCTGTTCTGGGCCCAGTGCTCTTCAACATCTTCATCAACGATTTGGATGAGGGGATAGATGGGGAACTCATCAAATTTGCAGATGACACCAAGCTGGCAGGAATAGCCAACACTCCAGAAGACAGGCTTAGGATACAGGAGGATCTGGACAGACTTGAACACTGGGCGCTATCTAACAAAATGAAATTCAGTGGTGAAAAAAGCAAGGTTATACAGTTAGGCAAGAAAAACCAAATGCACAGTAAATGCAAAGGGATAGAATCAAGATCACGTGAAGTGTTAATACCACTTTACAATGCCTTGGTAAGGCCACACATGGAATACTGCACCCAGTTTTGGTCACCACAATGTAAAAAAGATGTTGAGACTCTAGAAAGAGTGCAGAGAAGAGCAATAAAGATGATTAGGGGACTGGAGGCTAAAGTATATAAGGAATGGCTGCTGGAATTGGGTATGTCTAGTTTAATGAAGAGAAGAACAAGGGGGGACATGATAGCATTGTTCCAAGGGGCTGCCACAAAGAAGAGGGAGTCAAGCTATTCTCCAAAGCACCTGAAGGCAGGACAAGAAGCAACAGGTGGAAACTAATCAAGGAGAGAAGCAACATAGAACTAAGGAGAAACTTCCTGACAGAACAACCTGCCTTCAGAAGCGGTGAATGCTCCGAGACTGGAAGCTTTTAAGAAGAGACTGGACAGCCATTTGTCTGAAATGGTATAGGGTTTCCTGCCTGAGCAGGGGGTTTGACTAGATGACCTCCAAGGTCCCTTCCAACATTATTATTATTATTATTATTATTATTATTATTATTATTATTATCATCATCATCATCATCATCATCATCATCATCATCATCATCATTGCACAGTCAGCCAGATGTTCAGACTGGATTTGAGATTTTGTCTACCTATCGAGTCCTTACCCAGGACCTGGGATAGGCAGATGTGGATGTTTGATGGTATTAAAGATATCGTCGCAGGATGGAAGCAGTTCCTAGTAAGGCCGCCTTTTGCAATTGACTAATAGCGAATTTGTCAATGCCAATGGTGTTCAAGTGGTGCTCCAGTTGTTTTGGGATTGCACCCAAGGAGCCTATGACTATTGGTACTACTCTTGCTTGCTTTTGCCACAGTCTTTCTATTTCTATTTATAGGTCTTTGTATTTTGTTATCTTCTCCAGTTCGTTCTCATCTATTCTTCTGTCTCCAGGCACTGCCACGTCCACTATCCAGACTTTTTTGTCTTTCTTATTGACAATTGTTAAGTCTGGGGTGTTATGTTGCAGGTGCTTGTCTGTTTGAATTCTGAAGTCCCAGAGCAGTTTAATTTTATCATTTTCTATGACTTTCTCTATTTTATGATCCCACCAGTTTTTGCTTACAGGTAAATGATATTTTTTGCAGATCTTCCAATGCACCATTGTTGCTACTTTGTCATGCCGCTGCTTGTAGTCAGTCTGTGCAATCTTCTTGCAACAGCTTACCAGGTGGTCCACTGTTTCTTCAGCTTCTTTGCATAGGCGGCACTTACTGTCTGTTGCTGTCTTCTCAATTTTGACTTTATATGCATTTGTCCTTAAGGCTTGGTCTTGTGCAGCCAGAATTAGTCTCTTGGTCTCTTTCTTCAATTTTCCTGCTCTTAGCCATTGCCAGGTCTTGTTATTATCTGCTTTCCCAGCTATTTTTTTTATGTATTGTCCATGTAGTGCTTTGTCTTCCCATGCCTCTATTCTGTTCTTCATTTGGTCTTTCTTGTACGCCAGTTTGATCTCTCCAGTAGTCAGTAAGCCTTCCTGATATACTAATTTTAGTGCATCTTCATCATTGTTCTTCAGATATTCTTCCAATTATTATTATTATTTTGGATCATCGCACAGTCAGCCAGATGTTCAGACTGAATTTGGCATTTTATCTACCTATCGAGTCCTTACCCAGGACCTGGGATAGGGAGATGTGGATGTTTGATGATATTACAGATATCGTCGCAGGATTATTATTATTATTATTATTATTATTATTATTATTATTATTATTATTATGGATCATCGCACAGTCAGCCAGATGTTCAGATTGGATTTGGCATTTTGTCTACCTATCGAGTCCTTACCCAGGACCTGGGATAGGCAGATATGGATGTTTGATGGTATTACAGATATCGTCGCAGGATGGAAGCAGTTCCTAATAAGGCTGCCTTTTGCAATTGACTAATAGTGAATTTGTCAATGCCAATTGTGTTCAAGTGGTGCTCCAGTTGTTTTGGGATTGCACCCAAGGAGCCTATTACTATTGGTACTACCCTTGCTTGCTTTTGCCACAGTATTTCTATTTCTATTTGTAGGTCTTTGTATTTTGTTATCTTCTCCAGTTCTTTCTCTTCTATTCTGCTATCTCCAGGCACTGCCACGTCCATTATCCAGACTTTTTTGTCTTTCTTATCGACAATTGTTAAGTCTGGGGTGTTATGTTGCAGGTGCTTGTCTGTTTGAATTCTGAAGTCCCAGAGCAGTTTAATTTTATCATTTTCTATGACTTTCTCTATTTTATGATCCCACCAGTTTTTGCTTACAGGCAAATGATATTTTTTGCAGATCTTCCAATGCACCATTGTTGCTACTTTGTCATGCCGCTGCTTGTAATCAGTTTGTGCAATCTTCTTGCAACAGCTTACCAAGTGGTCCACTGTTTCTTCAGCTTCTTTGCATAGGCGGCACTTACTGTCTGTTGCTGTCTTCTCAATTTTGACTTTGTATGCATTTGTCCTTAAGGCTTGGTCTTGTGCAGCCAGAATTAGTCCCTCGGTCTCTTTCTTCAATTTTCCTGCTCTTAGCCATTGCCAGGTTTTATTATTATCTGCTTTCCCAGCTATTTTTTTCATGTATTGGCCATGTAGTGCTTTGTCTTCCCATGCCTCTATTCTGTTCTTCATTTGGTCTTTCTTGTAGGCCAGTTTGGTGTCTCCAGTAGTTAGTAAGCCTTCCTGATATACTAATTTCAGTGCATCTTCATCATTGTTCTTCAGATATTCTTCCAAAGCCATTTTTTCTTCTTCAACCATCTGATGTACTTGTAGCATTCCACGCCCACCTATTTGCGTTGGTAGATAAAGTCTATCAATGTCACTGCGTGGATGAAGGGCATGATTCATTGTCATTATTTTTCTGGTCTGCCTATCCATTGCTTTTAATTCTGTTTGAGTCCAGTCCACTATTCCAGCTGTGTACCTAATGACTGGGATTGCCCAGGTGTTGATTGCCTTTATGGTATTTCCTCCATTGAGTTTGCATTTTAAGATCTTCTTCACTCTCTTGATGTATTCACCTCTAATCTTTTTCTTGACTTCAGTGTGCTTGATGTTGTCAGCTTGAAAGATACCCAAGTATTTGTAGTACTCTTCCTCATCCAGACTCTTAATGTTATTTTCGTGGGGCATCTTGATTCCTTCAGTTTTCATTATTTTTCCTTGTTTGAGTGGCACATTTATCCAAGCCAAACTCCATTACAATATCTTGGCTATATATACGGACAGTGTTGAGCAGCGATTCTATTTCAGATGATGTTTTTCCATACAGCTTCAGATCATCCATATAAAGGAGGTGGGATAGTCTGGCAGATGTTTTTGATGTTTGATAGCCATGTCCTGAGTTATTCAGTATTGTTGACAGAGGAAACAGTGCAATAACAAATAGTAATGGTGATAATGAATCTCCTTGAAATATTCCTCTCTTGATATTAACCTCTCCTAGCCTCTCACCATTGATCTGCAACTGTGTCTTCCATTGTGCCATCGATCTTTGCACAAATTTTCTGATGTTTCTACTGACTCCTGTTATTTCTAGGCACTTTATTATCCAATCATGTGGCAGAGAGTCAAATGCCTTTTTGTAGTCAATCCATGCCACATTCAGGTTGGTCTTCCTTCTCTTGCAGTTTTCCAAGATCATTTTGTCTATTAGGAGTTATTATTATTATTATTATTATTATTATTATTATTATTACTATTACTATTACTATTACTATTACTATTACTATTACTATTACTATTACTGAGCTCCAGAAATAGAAGATGTATTATTTTGAATGACAATTATTTAAGAAAGAGGAAGAGCAATATCTTGGATTGCAATTTAGAGAAACAGTCTATTGGGATCCTAATATTTAAAAAAATGTATTTACTCTGTGCTCAGAATTCAAAAATTATATATAATAAAGCACTTTTCAGAGGGAAATTAGGTCTGATTGTGGCAAATTCTTGGGTTATAAAGAAATACTGTTTTCATTCTTTATACTTATTCTATTTTACTTATTTTTTATATTCTGTTTTTACATGCAGTCTTGTTAATGTTCTGTATTTTATAATTTTGTATCTTGATGTGGCCTAATGACTAATCAACAGGAAATGTTCTAATATGTGCATGAGAAAAATATTGGATTTATTAAAAGCTAAAAATTGGAACTTGGTAGGCACCCAAATATAACACAGAATTGCTTTTTTCAGGTCAGTGATAGAATTACTTCAGAGGCTCTGAGTGATAAAAGTCAATTCCCTTTTTTTCATCCGATGTTCCCCAAAGATGGGATCCAGTACCCAGGAATTGTCCAACTGCTCCTCCATTTTGGATGGACCCTGATTGGTCTCTTTGTTCCAGACACAGAGAAGGGAGAGAATTTCATGAGGACGTTTACTCCTGTGCTTGTCAAGAATAGAATTTGTGTTGTTATATCAAAACAATTCTCAACAAGTGGACATATCACATTCCTCAGGGAAGCCCTCTCTCAGTGGAGACAAGTCAACATCTTTGTTCACTTCATCGAATATGATTCCCTTTGGGACAGAATTCTTGCCTTCCATTCAGCACTTGAAAGTTTGCCAGGACCCATTGAAGGGAAAGTCTGGATCATGACAGTGGTTGGAGTATTTTCAATTAAAAAGGACAGGCGTCTCAAGCATGTCCATAGTATTTGGAGCTTTCCCTTTCAGTGGAAAAAGAGTTGGAAAAATGACAATATCTATAAATCACCTTTCTTTGTGGAAAGTGAATTTCAAGCTGAGTATTTTTACTGTTCTGTTTCAAAACACGCCTTTTCTGTCAAAGGCCGGAGAAGATGCACCCAGAAAGCACCAGTGGAGACCCAAGAGAAAAAGAATAGGATGCAGATCCCAAATGATGGCTATACCTACAGTGTCATTAAAATTCTGGCCCATGCCTTAAATGCTGCATCCCAACCCCAGAGGAGAAGGAAGAAGGGTGAAGAGAGGTTGGGGGCTCCAAGGCTGCAGCCGTGGAAGGTATGGGGCCCCAACAAGGATCCATCAAACTAAATTCCTTTTGAGGGTCTTTTGTGCTCTATGGGCTTGGTGGTTTAAGAACATAAGCTTCTGTACAATATCTCCTACTGAGTCCTGCATTCTCCCTTCAACAATCAAGACCTTTTATAGATTGGGAAAAAAAAGCATTGGGGTCCCACAAGGTTGGAAACTGACCAAAGAGAGAATCAACCTGGAATTAAGGAGAAACTTCCTAACCGTGAGGACAATTAACCAGTGGAACAGAAGTTGCCTTCAGAAATTGTGGGCTCTCCATTATTTGAGATTTTAAAGAAGAGACTAAACAGTCACTTGTCTGAGATGGTATAGCTTCTCCTGCTTGAGCAGGGGGCTGGACTAGAAGATCTCCAAGGTCCCTTCCAGCTCTCTTCTCTTCTCTTCTCTTCTCTTCTCTTCTCTTCTCTTCTCTTCCCTTCCCTCCCCTCCCCTCCCCTCCACTCCCCTATTCTATTCTATTCTATTCTATTCTATTCTATTCTATTCTATTCTATTCTATTCTATTCTATTCTATTCTATTCTATTCTATTCTATTCTATTCCAACATGGCTCTTCTGCTTGATGTCTTTCCTCAAGGCTTAAAGCAGCTCTTTTAATCTCTTCCTCCCCTTCTTTGTCCTTGACTAAAGCTGGTGAAAATTTTGTGCAGTGTCTTCTCCAAGTGTGTGTGCCTGCAAGAGGACCTGGTATCATTCCACTGGATCATTAATGACATTATCGACAAATTAATAATACAGTTATTATCATAACATTAACGTATTACTATTACTATATTATAATCAGTAACCATTCTACACATAGAATAATGTGAGAAAAACTACAAATGAAATATTAATACAGATTATAGCTGCCATTCATTACATTCATACAATCATGTACCAAGTCCTGGATGCTAACAATTAGTTAGTTTCCTATTGAATTTTACTCATGCAGCTCTCTCTAACACAAAATCATATTTTTATTTTCTGGAAGCTATAAGGCCCTGCCTCAACTGAATCTCTCAAGAAAGCAGAACTCTTGAAACTGGCATCATTGCAAGAGGAACTTTTATTGAGAGTCAGTGACAGCAAGAGAAGGCAGGCAGAATCTGAAATTCTGAAGGTGAAATTGTTAGGCTAAACCCCATTATTCAAAAGCCCTCCCAACTGCCCTGTCCATAGAAGACAATCCAGAGGTGCAAAGAGGTTGTGAGAACTCCAGACGGAAACTGCAGTAAGATGTTCCCAGGGATCTCTTCCTTGGTGAGGTAAGGCAGATGACCTCAGATAGGGGAACTGAGTCAACAATCAAGTCTAATTGTTTTTTGTAACTCCCCAATTTTATCAGTAATATTAATATTTATTTGAGTACAATTTTTGAGACAGTTGTATCCAGTTAATTATCTCATACTATCCAGCACTCAATTGACTAGATCCCCATTCATCACATCATGAAGCATTTTGTTCATTCTTTGCTAAAAGCAACTTATACCAACAGCATTCACACAATCTGTTAAGGAAGTATAACTTATGTGTGAATGAGTTCAGAGGACCAGAGAAATAGATGTAGGGATGGATAAGATAAGGTGGTTTGGGGGGGGCAACCCACAGCTGCATAACAGGCAGAGAAAGAAACTCACAAAAAGTCCTCCCTAAATTTTTTGACTGTCAAAAGAGATGGTGAAAGATTTGTACTTTCACATTGCAAGATTTTGTTAATATATCCTTACAATAAAATAGAATTACTTCATCTGGTCATTTTTCCTATCTCCTCTACCTGAATGAAGATTAGCCTTGTAACTTTCTTCTTAACAAATCCTTGCTTTCTGGTAATCACCCTATTGTTTGCAAGGAGTTTATGAATACTCTAGTTATTTGTGTATTTTGTTTACTTGATTGGTGATCTTTGCTACATTGTTATATATGATGGACCATTTTTGTCAATATACATATTATCAGTATACTACATGATTTAGGAATATTGCTGAATCTTTGTACTTCAGTTGTGAAGATAATGGTAACACTTGTTCTCCCATCTCACAATATTTGCAAGTAAAACAATCATAGAAGAAAGACTCAAAAATAAAAAGTGATAAGAGATAAGAAACCAAGATTTCTACTTTTAAATTCCTGGATGTTTCCATTCTAGTTCCATCCATTTCTAAAGAAGAGGGAATTGTACAATCTTTCCCTGCTGAAAGTATACTTGGATCAGAATGGAGACGTAGCGGCAGACCTGACGATCATTAGTAGGGTGGTTCTCCCCAAGGAGGATCCCTTTGACAAGCGAATGGGGAGTTTTGAAAGACAAAGACTTACAATCAACCAAGATGCTTTGTCACAGTTAAAGTTGCTCAACAAGGTGGGGAAAATATTGGTATATTTTCTCTTTTTTCCAAAGCTGTTTCAAATGGGCTAAACCCAGTCAAAAAAGGGGGTAACTTTCACATAGAATTGAATGAGTGGAGTAAAACTTCTATAATTTTCTTAGGCAGATAAGCATGCTTCAGTTCTATTGACCAAGGTTTTCCTTCTGATGCTGTCATGCTGAATCCTGTTGTAAGTTGATCCAAGATGAGATATGGGCTGATTATTATTTAGGACACAAATCACTGCCTTTTAGTGTCCCTTTGGCAGTTTAGTATCACCATAAAACTGGTGAGACAGGGCCTCATATGCTGGAGATTTTGGTGTTAATAGCTTCAGGTTCACTAGTTTTTTGCCTTCACATATCAAAGGTGAAGGCAATTCTGTTGACCAGTCCCTGAGTTCAGATTTGGACTGAATCCAATGAAATGGAATCAAGACTGGATGAAGATCCTGTTGGTCCAATTGTTAAATAAGCTTCATCTTGCCTTGATGGAATCAGGGTTCTCCCAAAATTGCAGGTCCACAGTCTGGGATGTTTTTAATCACCTGAGATCATGCTTATAGCTGCCTCTCTTTAATACCACTAGGATAGTGGAATTTAGGAAGGAGGTCCAAGACTTCAGTTCACATGAAATAAAAATGACTGATCTGATGTGAGCTCATTTATGGATTGATTAATTAAATTTATTTGCTGCCCATCTCACTGTTGATAATGGTTTGAAAACTGAAGTACTGAAGCATCGCTTTGCTGCAAATAAATCTTGATATCACAAATAATAAGGGACAATTTTGAGGGAAATATTACTTAGATTTGGGCACTGGCTTGTAAGATACCTGAAATCTGAAAATCCCTTGAATGCAATTGTTTATCTTCATTGTTAGCTGCCTTAGGACACATTGAGAGGCTACAAATCAAATTAATAATAAATATGAGTGTGTATTTCCCTGACAGATTGTGTCACCTAATTGTATTCTTTCAACAGAAAGGACTTTGTGTTTAGTATCCATTTCCCACACAGGGCTCACACTCATGACCCTTGTGGTGCACCAAAAGATCCCTGACTCAATATATATATATATATATATATATATATATATATATATATATATATATATATATATATATATATATATATATATATATATATATATATATATATATATATATATATATATATATATATATATATATATGTTTTCTGAGGTTTTCGCGGGTATTTGTATGTAGGTCTTTGGTTGTTCGGGTTTTCTCCCACATAAAATTGGAAGTGTCTTTTCGACGTTTCGACGAAGTCCCATTCGTCATCTTCAGGCTGGTGCTTTCAGCTTCGTGCCTCGAGCAGCAGTGTGTGGTCTTGGCTGTTTCTTCCTTTTAACTGCCAGTGGAGGTATGAACTGATTGGGTGGGAGCTTGGCTGTGTTCTGATTGGGTGGAGGTGTGTTCTGATTGGTTAGGGGCTTGGCTGTGCTCTGATTGGCTGGGGGGTTGGCTGTGCTCTGATTGGCTGGGGGGTTGGCTGTGCTCTGATTGGCTGGGGGAGTGTTCTGTTTGGTTGTGCTCAGGTTAGTCTGAGTTGCAGAGTTGCCCAAAATCTTGAATCCCTCTGCAACTCAGACTAACCTGAGCACAACCAAACAGAACACTCCCCCAGCCAATCAGAGCACAGCCAACCCCCCAGCCAATCAGAGCACAGCCAACCCCCCAGCCAATCAGAGCACAGCCAAGCCCCTAACCAATCAGAACACACCTCCACCCAATCAGAACACAGCCAAGCTCCCACCCAATCAGTTCATACCTCCACTGGCAGTTAAAAGGAAGAAACAGCCAAGACCACACACTGCTGCTCGAGGCACGAAGCTGAAAGCACCAGCCTGAAGATGACGAATGGGACTTCGTCGAAACGTCGCCAAGACACTTCCAATTTTACGTGGGAGAAAACCCGAACAACCAAAGACCTACATATATATATATATATATATATATATATATATATATATATATATATATATATATATATATATATATATATGCGTTTAAGAAAATTAAAAACATGAACCCTGGGAGTATTCATAGTAAGAAATAAAATGACCACCAGGGTAATAAAAACTATAAAATTTAATAAAAAGCGCCTAGCTTTCGCCGTCACCTGCCGGCATCCTCAGGGCTAGTGCGCCAGGGAGTGAGAGAGTCACTCTTATAGGTGCAACAAAGCCTGCGCACGACTCCTCGATCTCGTCATCGGGCCTAATTGGGATGACTGCGCACGGCTGGTCTGTTCCTTTCTATTCTTTTTAATTGCATGTTCATCCCCCTCCATCCTTCTTTCTCTCAGTCTTAGGGTGGATGGGCAGATGCCTCTGTAACTGCAATGGTCTCTATGTTTTAATCCTCCTCCCCCGGGATCAGGTGGCAATACACATTCCATGTTTGTTTTGCAATCCTCCTTCGTCCCATTATTCTTCTTATGACAAGTTTTTCCTTTAGTGTTGGTGTTTTCACTTCTTATATGGATGTCATCTGGGTGGTCCTGTGGGTCCTTTCGAAGTGGCTGTGATCTACTAATGGTGTGGGGCTGGATGAAGAGACGTTCAGTCACGAAGGGGGGGGGGGAAGACAACTCCCCAACCACCCCTGCATCCGGTCGTCTTGCGCGCACCGCACCATAGTCGGACAGTCCGGACTGATTGGGTGGGAGCTTGGCTGTGTTCTGATTGGGTGGAGGTGTGTTCTGATTGGTTAGGGGCTTGGCTGTGCTCTGATTGGCTGGGGGGTTGGCTGTGCTCTGATTGTCTGGGGGGTTGGCTGTGCTCTGATTGGCTGGGGGAGTGTTCTGTTTGGTTGTGCTCAGGTTAGTCTGAGTTGCAGAGGGGTTTAAGATTTGGGGCTGCCTTGCTATTTTTTGGCTTCGCGTTCGTGGTTGTGCCTCCTCTTCATGGAGGGTGTCAGTTTGCTTCATGTATGGATTGGAGGGGTTTAAAGTGGCTAATGATGCAGCTGTGGTCTGGCTTCAGCCAAGCCCCTAACCAATCAGAACACACCTCCACCCAATCAGAACACAGCCAAGCTCCCACCCAATCAGTTCATACCCCCACTGGCAGTTAAAAGGAAGAAACAGCTAAGACCACACATTGCTGCTCGAAGCACGAAGCTGAAAACACCAGCCTGAAGATGACGAATGGGACTTCATCGAAACGTCGCCAAGACACTTCCAATTTTACGCGGGAGAAAACCCGAACAACCAAAGACCTACATACAAACACCCATGAAAACCTCAGAAAACATATATATATATGAAGAATATCTTTAAGGTTGACAATCTGTAAGGGAATTTCCCATTTTATCTTAACTGGGAGATAATTTTGGACAGCTTTCAAAGGGAAGCAGCTTTGCAATGTTTTCTGCACTTCAGAAGAAACCTTTCCAGATCCTACTGGTCAGAAGTTTCTTCTTCATCTTCATTTATTTATTTATTCTATTTCACTAAATGTAATGAAATGAAAATTTAATAAAATTTTACAATATAGTTTACTCTAAAATTTAGTATTTTGGATATTATATTTTAAAATAAAGCATGTATGAAGAATGAAGGAATGCATGTTAATTCCACTGTGAGGAGAAACCCACCGGTTGCCACTTAATGGTTAAATCTTTTCTCAGTTTCATCCCTCCAGACTTTGTTAAGTAGAAAGCTACTTTATTGTAATCTGATAAATCAGAAGAAAAAGGGAGGAACCAAATGAGGCATCTGCCTGCAATTGTATCTCCTGCAGCAATTTGGAAGTGGTCAGAGATTTCATATTTTCCTACATGAAATCCAGAGACGACTTGGCTGATGTTCATGTCTACCTCCATCTTACATGGCTGGTGAGTCCTAACATATTTTCTTTGCAATTTCTTCTTTTTCTGTTTAGTCTCTGCCTCAGTCTAAATGTGTGGAAAAATGCCATCCTGGATTTGTCAAGAAGGCTCGAGAAGGAGAGCCAGTTTGCTGCTACGACTGCATTCCTTGTCCAGAGGGGACCATCTCCACTCAGGAAGGTGGGTGACACCACAGGGAAACTTATATGCAAGTTAAAGACACATATATGTTTGATTTTTTAGTTCTCTATTTCAATGGTGTCCAATTTCTTCCCTAAATGGGATTTATAAGAAAAATATCTTGAAGGGTGAGGTAGAAAGAAGGATGTTGTGGATTGCATGGGAAATCTCTCTTTCATTTCCCAGTTTGGAGGTTTCCGTCCATATTTATCTTTCTTAGAAATATCTGTATTCTTTGTAACTTGAGGAATGATTTTAGATCAATGGGTTTTGTTTAACTAAATCAACTTTACTTTAGAGGCTGATAGATGCATCTATCAATCATTCATTTAATTAGTTAATCTTTAGTAAGATCATATGTCTTTATAAGCTGAAATATTTAATTGGGAGGAACAACAGAGGGAGAGATGTTGGGTTAAAGGAACAATGAAAACCAAACAGAGGATTCAGGATTCACCTGGAATTTACAAATAGTCCAGAATGCAAAGGCATGCACAGTGTTGAGTTTCCATGCATTCTTCCTTAGGACACCCCTACTGTGCAGGCTCCGCAGAATCCCAGTTTCTTTCCAGGTGCAATTAAATTCAACTTTCAAACCCTCCATGAGACAGAACTAGGGCATCTGCAGGGCTTCCGCTCCTTGAGGATATTTGCTTCTCCCACCAGAGCATATAATAATTGGCATGCAAACGGTCTGTTCCCTTAAAGGATTTCCACTTTATGGATCATCAGAAGCCTTCCTTTTCTGCTGCAGTTCCTGCCTTATAGGATCCATTTCCCCTTGAAATTGAATAGGTCCCCATCCTCTTAAACCTCTGAACACATGCTACTTCTCCCAACTATTTGAGATAAAATAAGGTCAGTGCAGGATAAGAATCTGGTGGATTACCTCAGAGAAGGGAGGATGCAGCACCAGATAGATTTTCTTTTGAATTTATATTGTTTTTGTTCTTTTTATAGTTGTGTGTATTGGGGATTTTTTGTTGTTGCAGTGTAAGTATATTCCATTTACTGAGACTTTTCTGTCTCTCTGTATCACATCTTATCCAAAGTTTTTCTTGAAATTTGAAAGACTATAAAAGAAATGTTACTTTCTTTTCTCAGATACCACAAAATGCACCAAGTGCCCAGATGATCAATATCCAACTGAGAACCGAGTCCAGTGTATCCGCAAAAGAATAACCTTCCTGTCCTATGAAGAACATCTCAGCATCATCCTCATCTCCTTTGCTCTACTCTTGTTCCTAAACACAGGCATTGTTTTAGTCATATTCATTAAATACCTTGAAACTCCTATTGTCAAAGCCAACAACCGGGACCTCTCCTACATCCTCCTGGTCTCCCTTCTACTTTGCTTCTTATCCTCCTTGTTTTTCATTGGCCAACCAAGGAAAGCCACCTGCCTTCTCCGACAAATGGTGTTCAGCATTGTCTTCTCAGTAGCTGTGTCGTCTGTGTTGGCCAAAACGATCACAGTAGTGCTGGCATTCCTAGCCTCAAAACCAGGCAATAAAGTGAAAAGATGGTTGGGGAAGAGCTTGGCCATCTCCATCATCCTTTCTTGTTCTGCTGTCCAAATTTTCATTTGTGCCATGTGGTTGGGAGTTTCTCCCCCATTTCCTGACTCTGATCTGCACTCCCAGCCTGGAGAGATTATCCTTCAATGTAATGAAGGCTCTGTCACCATGTTTTATGTTGTTCTTGGCTACATGGGCTTCCTTGCTGCAATTTGCTTCACTGTGGCTTTCCTGGCCAGGAACCTTCCTGGAGCTTTCAATGAAGCCAAGTTGATCACCTTCAGCATGCTGGTCTTCTGCAGTGTCTGGGTTTCCTTTCTCCCCACCTACCTGAGTACTAAAGGAAAATACATGGTGGCAGTGCAGGTCTTCTCCATCTTGGCCTCCGGTGCTGGACTATTGAGCTGCATCTTCTTCCCCAAGTGCTACATTATCATCCTGAGACCAGATCTAAACACTAAGGAACATCTAATGGCCAAAGCAGGGGAATGATTGTGAAATTATTTCTTAGGCTTATAACTTTTTATTATGCATTATTATTGGTTTATATGCTTTGGAATTGCTTGTCAACTTATGTTTATTATAATTGAAGGAAATAAATATGTGTAGATTGATAGTTAAATGCAAATTCAAGATAATCATCAAATACATTAATGATAGATAGATAGATAGATAGATAGATAGATAGATAGATAGATAGATAGATTATATATTTTTAAAAACTGTTAGTTTTCTTCCTTTTCCTCAGCGCACAACTCAACCAATATTTGGCTTAAGCAACTCTTCAAGACAAGAGACATATGAGTCATTTCCTGGGCTTTATAGTGGTGTAAGCTTGATGTTGACCCAGATGTAGAGGACAGTGAGTATTTGTAGATGGTCTCATCTCTCTGGCCACTTGCAGACCCATGATTGCAAGGTTATGAAAGGACAGCAATAGAAATACCAAATATTCTAACCCACCCAGGAACATATGGTGCCTTGGGGAAATACCCAAACCACCCAAAAGGGAACATATTAGCTACTTCTGCTTTCTTCCTTCTTATCTACAGTGTGCCAGCCTTAAAGGGCAAAGTCTCTATCTTATGTGTGTCAGCTTTGCTGGGTGAATTGCTTATGTAATCAAAGTAGGTATAAAAATAAGGCTTTTTAGATATTTGGGGCTTATCTCTCTTTTTATAGAAGCCCGTCTTTGTTCAGCTGAATAAACATGTAACTTTTGAAGGCATCTTCTGGTTTCCTGTATTTTTTATCAAACAAAACCTCAGAACCTGCATATCAATACTGCATTGGCCATCACATAGATGGTTTGTGGTAAATCTGGGTGAGTTCACATAACACCCTTAACTTAGGTTAAGGACAGGGAACTGCTACATTGGCATAATGTATCATGCCAAAATATCTAAACCAGATGCTGGCTTAGCATGATGAACTTTCTTCACACATTGGCACAGGACAAGGTTCCCAGCTACTGAAAATTTATTTTTTAAAATTTAAATTTAAATTAAACTTTATATTTAAAATTTTAAAATCTCAGTCAATATTGTCGGGGGCTCTATGGATGACCAAAGTCCCCAGGTCCTTAGGGGTTTCTTTGGGAACGCAAGGGAGAAAGAAGCCACTTTTCATCTGGCTCCCTCTGAAGCCCAAAGCCTTTGTCCCGCCCTGCGGTCAGTGCCAGGCTGAGATGTGCCCAGCTTGCTAAAAATAACGCAGAAACGCCTGAAAAAACCTGGATGGCCTAAACAGGAGCTGTGAACTTCACCCGTTAATTCAGTTGATGTCTCCACCCAGCTCAGGAAAGAGGGTTTCTCCCCCATCCAGGATAAGGAGAGCAGATGCTTCCATGATGGTCAGTGGAGTTTGACTCAAGTCGGTTCAATTCTGAGTGCACACACAACTGTGAGCCACCTGGTGGGACACTCACACAACACACTTCCAGGGTCTCTGCAACTGAGTCCTGCAAAGGGGACACCAATGCTGGATGTGCTGAATCTGACCAAATGCAAACAGACCCAGGTGAGCTCTCCTACCCTGCAGGTGCCTGGAACTCGCCTCCTGAAGGGGTCCCTGCCTGACCATCCATGCTGCCCTGTGATGCTAACAGAAGGGGGTGCATTGACTTGGACCCCCCAATCTGTGGAACCTCCCTTGCTGTGATGCCACTGCTGCTCTCCCACCCTTGTTGTCTGCTAGGAAGGCTTCTCCCTCAAAGAAACCTTTTCCAACCATGCCTGAGGCTGCTTGAGCCGAATCATGAAGGGGCTCCACCTGCCTTCCTCTTTTCCAGCATGCCCTCCCAGCCCTTGACAGGAAGGGACAACACCTCCTGCAGCCCTCCTGCCCTTCCAGGACCCCAACTTCATCGGCCTGTCTGCAGCCTTCATGAGGACTTGTTACTCGCTGTCACGATCAGGATTGGAGTTTTCCTGCCACTTTTATAGAGAGCAACCAGATGAAAAAAAAATCTGCCCATGTTTAGCAAAATGGAGTCGACTTGGCTGGTTTTGTAAAACTGAAGCCAGAGTCAGGAAGCCCCACAGCCTCAACTAGCTGTGTGTGAAAGTAATCAGAAAGACCATAGTGACCGGGTTTTTCAGAAGTGGTTTGCCATTGCCTCTTTCCCAGGGCTCTGAGTGATTGGCTGGCCCAGGTTTAACCAGCTGGCTTTGTGCCCAAGGCAGGACTAGAACTCATGGTTTCCTGGTTACTAATCTGACGCCTTGACCACTACACCAGACTACCTCTGGTCACAGCCATACAACCCCCTTAACCTGATCACTTCACCAATGGCTGCATTCAAAGTTGCAACTTTTAACCGTGGTTTATTTCTGGAGGTTGAACCTGGGTATGGCCCTTATCTTCTAGTAAGGGCCACATTCACACAAAATACTTCAGCAGGCTGGGGAAATTTTCTTGCAACCCCCCTGAGACAAAGGAAAACTCAAGGTGCAACCTGTTTAGAGCCTATAGTAAACCATGGATGACCACAGCCAACCCTCCTCCACTTCCCTGGGCTCTCACCTGAGGCAAACCCACAAAGTAGGTGGCCACATTTGCAACTGAGGAGAGGTTTCTTCCCCTCTGGGCACAACTAGGCTTCAGGGAGACAGGGCAGGTAACATCATAGACAAGAGAAACCATGTTACACATCCACTTGGCATTCAAAAAGGACAGCCGGTACTTGGAGCCACCAAAGAGCTGGTAGGCAGGCACTGAGAGTGGAAGCTGAGGCCCGAGAAAGAGGAAGACTTAAAGCACCTAATTTGAAATTATATTATGATGCAGCCGCCTTAACTTGGATTAGTGATTGGCTTAATTTAACAAATAAGGATATTCTTGTTCTTGAAGGGTGGGATTTAATGTATGGTTGGCATGCATATTTAATTTTTAATAAGAAAGTGGACGGGCTTTTAAATCACACATTTTGAGGAGTGCTTTACTTCGAGTTTGGAAAAAGTATTATCATAGGTTAAATTATAAAATGCCTATCTGGGGGATTCCTAGACATGCAATCGAGGGAATTTCTAAGGGGATGAACTTTGACAAAACTTCGTATAAAGAATTATTAATTTGGTCAGGTTTGGACTGGCATTTAAAATCCCTAGATGTATTAAGGAATGAAAATATTCTACAGTCATGGTTTCAATATTTACAAATAGTGGACAGGTGGACTATAGATAAGAAAGAGGGAATAACATTAGAAGATGAAAATTTGGTTATTCAGATTAAAGATCAGAGTCAGGCCCATATAAAAAGAATTTATAGTGCTTTAATAGAATTAGACTCGGAAACAGAATTGGTCAAAGACTGTATGATTAAATGGGCTCAGAATATCCAGGAACCGATTCCATTGGATTTATGGGAGATAATTTGGATTAGAAATGTTAAATTTACACAAGCTCAAAATTTGAGGGAAAATTTTTATAAAATGTTTTACAGATGGCATCTAGATCCTAAAAAATTATCTTGTATGTATTCAAATTTACAACCCAAATGTTGGAGATGTGGTAATATGGATGCGACATATTTTCACGTTTGGTGGAACTGTAAAAAGGTAAAGGCTTTTTGGATTATGATTTGGTGGAACATTCAAAAGATTTTTAAAAGGAAGATACAATTTACTCCTCAATTATTCTTATTGGGTATTTTTGTAGATTTAAATGACAAAGAAACTATTTTAATGTTGAATTTATTAACTGCAGCAAGGTTACTAGTAGGCTCATATTGGAAGAAAGATTCTTTGCCTACTTTAGAAGAATGGATATTTAAAGTTTCTAATTTTGCAGAAATGGCAAAAATTTCTGCTTATTTGAAGGATCATACACAAGAAAGATATATTATTGTATGGAGAAGATGGATAGATTATATTCAGAAAAAGTATGGGACTACAAAGTTTCATTTATTTTATGAGTAAATTTTATAGCAAATGTTGTAGAGATTTGTTTATGATGATTTAATTTAAGGGGAGTTAAAGGTTAAGTATGATATTTTTTCTTTTCTTTTTTTCTTTTTTTTATTGTTAACTTTCTCATTAATAACCCTGTACTCTGCTCTGGGAAGTGAGGGGGGGAGGGTTGAGGGTGGGTGGGTGGGAGAGTGGGTGGGTAAGGATTATATAGATATGGAAGTTTACGAGAGAGACGTGCTGCTTGGGCATTTCCCCTATGCTGTGTTCCTGTGTTTGAGAGGGATGAGAGGGGAGAAAGGTGCAGGGAGGAATTAGGATGGTAAGAGAGAAGGGGAGGGGAAGAGAGTAGGAGGGGAGGAGAGAAAGAGGAGGAAAGTAGGGAAGGTACCAGAGAGGGTGGACGCAGCCTGGGGGGAATGGGCAGGCGGTACCAATGGTTATGAATTTATTTTATCTTGTGAATTGTATTTTGTATGAATAAATGGAAAATAAAAAAAATAATATTAAAAAAAAAGAGAGTGGAAGCTGAGGACAATACAGTGGGACAACTTTCAAATAATAGACCTGGGATATTGGTCACCCTGTGCTCCTCATTGTAAGGATGGACCTGCCCATCCCATCAGCTCCCCCTGTCACTCAAACCCCCACTTCTCCCTTCTAGGCCAAGCTGTATATATATCTAGGAAATTCTGTTGACCAGTCCCTGAGTTCAGATTTGGACTGAATCCAAACAGAGGATTGGAAGTTTTTACTGACCCAAATGACATTACAAGCAATAATGGGAGATCTATTTGCTGAAACAGAGGCCTTGTTATGGAAACCTGCTTGGCATAAAAAGAAAGCCAGAATAAGACTAAAAAGAGAAATTTAAAATTATATGTAATGGATTAAAAAGGTTTTGAGAGATATGGATTGATTTAAGGATTAAGATTTAGAGTTGAAAATCTGTGATTATTAGAATATATATGTTAAACAGAGTAAGAATGTATCTTTTGGAATAATATGTTTATTTGTATGAAAATTATTTTGTCATGGAATGAGAATAAGAATATGAAAGAGGTTTTTAGAAACTCGGATTGATTTAACAATTAATTGAATGTGTTAAGTTAGTAAGACGATGTTTTGTGTAATAATAGGTGTGTTCTTTTTTTAGACATGATAACTATTTGGATGAGATTTAAATGCTATCTGAAGAAATAAGAGAGATTTGTGATAAAATCAGTGATTTAGGAGATTAAGGATTAGAATATATCTGGATTTGTATTTTATAAGGGATACCCAAAGTGATAAAATGTTTATCTAAGATTAAATTGGACTATGGTAACTGTACATTAATAAAGTTCAAAAACAGGATTAAGACATAGAAATGTAATGTAGAAATGGATTATGTTAAATGGGTTATATTATTTGAGGGGAATAGAGAGGGAACATTTAATGTATTTACTTGAGGTATTATATGATTTTGTTTCTGGATGAATGATCACTCAGCCACCACAGTGTGTCTTGAGCATTCTATTGTAAAAGTTAAAAAACCAGTAAAATTTGTTATATAAAAAAAGAGTTGTTTAAGTCAAATATTGGTTGACATGTGTGCTAAGAAAAAGGAGAAAAGGAGAAAACCAATAGTTTAAAAACATAATATTTATTTGTTTGTTTACTTATTTATTTATTAATGTATTTGATGATTATCCTGAATTTTCATTTAACTAACAAACTTCACATATTTATTTCCTTCAGTTTTAATAAACATGTTGTCAAGCAAATCCAAAGGAAAAATATATAATCAATAATAATGGATAATTAGAAGTTATCAGCCTAAGAAACAATTTCACAATCGTTCCCCTGCTTTTGTCATTAGATGTTCCTTGGTGTTTAGATCTGGTGTCAGGATGATAATGTAGCACTTGGGAAAGAAGATGCAGATCAATAGTCCAGCACCGGAGGCCAAGATGGAGAAGACCTGCACGGCCACCATGTATTTTCCTTTAGTGCTCAGGTAGGTGGGGAGGAAGGAAACCCAGACACTGCAGAAGACCAGCATGCTGAAGGTGATCAGCTTGGTTTCATTGAAAGCTCCAGGAAGGTTCTTGGCCAGGAAAGCCACAGTGAAACAAATGGCAGCAAGGAAGCCCATGTAGCCAAGAACAACATAAAACATGGTGACAGAGCCTTCGTTGCATTGAAGGATAATCTCTTCAGGCTGGGAGTGCAGATCAGAGTCAGGAAATGGGGGAGAAATTCCCAACCACAGGGCACAGATGAGAATTTGGACAGCAGAACAAGAAAGGATGATGGAGTTGGCCAAGCTCTTCCCCAACCATCTTTTCACTTTATTGCCTGGTTTTGAGGCTAGGAATGCCAGCACTACTGTGATTGTTTTAGCCAACACAGACGACACGGCTACTGAGAAGACAATGCTGAACATGGTTTGTCGGAGAAGGCAGGTGACTTTCCTTGGTCGGCCAATGAAGAACAAGGAGGATAAGAAGCAAAGCAGAAGGGAGACCAGGAGGATGTAGGAGAGGTCCCGGTTGTTGGCTTTGACAATAGGAGTTTCAAGGTATTTAATGAATATGATTAAAACAAAGCCTGTGTTTAGGAACAAGAGTAGAGCAAAGGAGATGAGGATGATGCTGAGATGTTCTTGATAGGACAGGAAGGTTATTCTTTTGGGAATACACTGGACTCGGTTCTCAGTTGGATATTGATCATCTGGGCACTTGGTGCATTTTGTGGTATCTGAGAAAAGAAAGTAATATTTCAAATTTTAAAAAAACTTTGGATAAGCTGTGATATAGACAGACAGAAAAGTCTTAGTAAATTGAATATACTTAAACTACAACAACAAAAAAATCCCCAATATGCACAACTATAAAAAGAACAACAACAACAAAAATATAAAATTAAAAGAAGATCCATAAAGTGGGAATCTTTTAGGGAATAGATTGTTTGCATGCCAATTTTATCTGCTCTGGTGAGACAAGCAGATATCCTCAAGGAGAGAAAACCCTGCAGATACCCTGGTTCTGTCTCATGGAGGATTTGAAAGATGAATTTAATTGCACCTGGAAAGAAACTGGGATTCTGTGGAGCCTGCACAGAACACACGGAAACTCAACACTGTGCATGCCTTTGCATTCTGGACCATTTTATAAATTCCAGGTGGTTTTCAAGAGCAACCCTATAAGTATGGGATAAAAAGATAGAAACAGAAAACTGATGGCAGAAAAAGACCTATTGCTGCATCCAGTCTGCCCTTTGAGTTTTTTGTTTTCTTATTTATTTAATATTTTATTTCACTTTTTAAAAAAAGAAATTCAGAGGAAGGACATATATTTATTCCAAAAACCTTTAAACTCAGTTACTGATGATTGACCGACCAACCATGCTCTCAATACACTGCTCCAAAAATATTGGACAGAGGATAAAAGTTGTCTAAGATGGTTGGGTCTATGGAGAACCACTTGAGAAGGGTTGCAACACTGACTATTTCTGGACAGGTTGTACAGCCCCTTCACAAAAAACAAAAAAAACTATTGACTATTCTGAAATTGAGAATGTCTCCTAACTATTAGGCCTTCTAGAAATTCCTTGAATTCCTGGGGATCCCCTGGTAACAGTGCCCCATGTGCTGGTTGCATGGTAGGTAGCATCTTGATGTATTCCTCTCTTGCTTTCTTAGCATTTATACCTCAATGTTTTAATTTTTATTATTGGTTTAATTGTATCCCACCAAGAGTCACTTTGTGTGAAATAACCATATAAACTTGATAAACAAATTTGAAAAAACATCTTAAGGAAAATTAATTCATAAATAAATTCAACAACAGGAACTGAGTGTGTTATCTGTAAAGTTTTTTTACCCTGTAAAAATGGGAAGATAAGCAATATCTTTCCATAGTCTCTCGATTTGGCAACAATTTTAAAGAGAATGAATTCAACATTGGAATCAAGGATATTGGTCTTTTATTAGTTCTCTGTTTCCCCCTTCTTTCTGTTCATTTTAAACCCAACACTGCATGTTAGAATTATTTCCTTTCAGAACCACGACTATGCAGTATTCCTTTCTTTCTTTTTTTGATGTTCTATCTCTCTACAGTATTTAACAAAAAAGAATGTTGGAAAGATCCGAAAAGGTGAACAGGAAATATCTACTTGATGATTTTATGCTGAATCCTTTGTTTGGTTTTCATTGTTCCTTTAACCCAACATCTCTCCCTCTATTGTTCCTCCCAATTAGATATTTCAGCTTATAAGGATATGTGAACTTACTAAAGATTAATTGATCAAATGAATGATTGATCGATGCATCTATCAGCCTGTAATGTAAAGTTGGTTTAGGTAAACAAAACCCATTGATCTAAACAATCAAACTTACATGTGTCTTTAACGTGCATATTGATCAAATTTTCCCTATGGTGTCACCCACCTTCCTGAGTGGAGATGGTCCCCTCTGGACAAGGAATGCAGTCGTAGCAGCAAACTGGCTCTCCTTCTCGAGCCTTCTTGACAAATCCAGGATGGCATTTTTCCACACATTTAGACTGAGGCAGAGACTAAACAGAAAAAGAAGAAATGCCAAAGAAAATATGTCAGGACTCACCATCTATGTAAGATGGAGGTAGACATGAACATCACCCAAGTCGTCTCTGGGCTTCAGGTAGGCAAATATGAAATCTCTGACCACTTCCACATGGTTGCAGGAGATACAATTGCAGGCAGATGCTTCATTCAGTTCCTCCCTTTTTCTTCTGATTTATCAGATTACAATAAAGTAGCTTTCTACTTAAAAAAGTCTGGAGGGATGAAATTGAGAAAACATTTAAGCATTAAGTGGCAACTGGTGGGTTCCTCCTCACACTGGAATTAACATGCATTCCTCCATTTTTCATACATGCTTTATTTTAAAATATCCACAAATAATAAACTTTTGAATAAACATAATTATAAAAAATATTACATTTTCATTTCATTGGATATATTAAACTAGAATAAAATTGTAAGGAGGAAAGAAACTTTTGACCAATAGGATCTAGAAAGAGTTCTTCTGGAATACATAAAACATTGCAAAGCTGCTTCCCTTTGAAAGCAGTCCAAAATTATCTCCAGATAAGATAAAAAGGGAAATTTCCTCACAAATAAGGGCTGTCAACCTTAAAGATGTTCTTCATTTGTATATATAGTTGTTCACTTTACAAGGCTGCCATGCTGGTGAACTAAAACTAAAACTGGCTGACTAGTTTCTAAAATTATAGTGAGGTGAGATGGAGGTGAGGTCATGAGAATGTGTCCTTTAAAAAGGGTGAGTCAGGGATCTTTTGGTGCACCACATGGGTCATGAGTGTGAGCCTTGCGTGTGAAAGGGATATTCAACACAATGTATCCAACACAAAGTCCTTTCTGTTGAAAGAATACAATTAGGTGACACAATCTGTCAGGGAAATACAGACTCATATTTATTATTAATTTGATTTGTAGCCTCTCAGTGTGTCCTAGGGCAGCTAACAATAAAGATAAACAATTGCATTCAAGGGATTTGCAGATGAAGTGCATTCTTACAAGCCAAATCTAAGTAATATTTCCTTCAAAACTGCCTTTTTTTTACTTTTGATATCAAGATTTATTTGCACCAAAGCGATGCTTCAGTACTTCAGTTTTCAAACCATTATCAATAGTGAGATGGGCAACAAATAAATTTAATCTATCAATCCATGATTGAACTCACATCAGAGCAGTCATTATTATTTCATGTGAACTGAAGTCTTGGCCCTCCTTCCTAAATTCCACTATCCCAGTGGCGTTAGGGAGAGGCAGCTATAAGCATGTTCTCAGCTGATTAAAAACATCCCAGACTATGAGCATGCAATTTTGGGAGACCCCTGACTCCAATCAAGGCAAGATGAAGCTTATTTAACTATTGGACCCACAGGACCCCCATCCACTCTTGATTCCACTTCATTGGATTCAGTCCAAATTAGAACTCAGGGACTGGTCAACAGAATTGCCTTCATCTTTGATATCTGAAGACAAAAAACTAGTGAACCTGAAGCTATTAACACCAAAATCTCCAGCGTATGAGGCTCTGTCTCACCAGTTTTATGGTTATACTCAGGGCTTTTTTTCTCATAGAACGCCCAGAACGGAGTTCCGGCACCTTTTTTGGATAGAACCTTGTAGGGTAGGCAAGGCGGGTTGTATGACGTGTGTGAGTTCTGGCACCCTTTTTTTCCCCCAAAAAACGCACTGGTTATTCTAAACTGCTGAAAGGACACTAAATGGCAATGATTTGTGTCCTAAATAATAATCACCCCAGATCTCTTTTTGGATCAGCTTACAACAGGATTCAGCATGACAGCTGTCAACGCTGCTAATATTGAATATTCTTGCTTTGACAATATATGCAAAACTGTCTGGTATTTTTAGAGTTAAATCAGGTGACAGTGAAAGGGGAGGAGAATATAAGGAAAGCCTGGGGAAAAGAAACGGAAGTGAATCTTTGCCATCCAAGTTAATTGGAAGATGTGAATCATGACCCCAAAATAGGGGAGAGGAAATGCCTGGAATGTTATGTGCAAATGAAGGGAAATTGAGATCTTGGCATTCCACCATGCCGTGCTGACATCTCTGCAACACTAATAAAGGCTTTTTAGGTTAAAAAAATGCCTGAAAGTCCTTTGAAGTGTTTCGTTAATCAGACACATGACAACAGCATCAGAAGGAAAGCCTTGGTCAATAGAACTGAAGCATGTTTATCTGCCTAAGAAAATTATAGAGGTTTTACTCCACACATTCAATTCTCAGTGAAGGTTAACCACTTTTTTGACTGGGTTTAGCCCACTTGAAAAGGCTTTGGAAAAAAGAGAAAAGACATCAATATTTTTCCCACCTTGTTGAGCAACTTTAACTGTGACAAAACATCTTGGTTGATTGTAAGTCTCTGTCTTTCAAAACTCCCCATTCGCTTGTCGATGGGATCCTCCTTGGGGAGAACCACCCTACTAATGATCTTCAGATCTGCTGCTATGTCTCCATTCTGATCCAAGTACACTTTCAGCAGGGAAAGATTATACAATTCCCTCTTCTTTAGAAATGGATGGAACTAGAATAGAAACATCCAGGATTTTAAAAGCAAAAATCTTGGTTTCTTATCTCTTATCACTTTTTACATTTGAATCTTTCTCCTATGGTTGTTTAACTTGCAAATATTGTGAGTTGGGAGAACAAGGGTTACCATTATTTTTGAAGCTGAAGAACAAAAATTCATGAATATTTCTAAATCATGTAGTATACTGATAAAATATATATTGACAAAATATAATTGACAAAAATGGTCAATCATATATAACAATCTACCAAAGATCACCTATCAAGTAAACAAAATACACAAATAACTACTAGAGTATTCATAAAATCCTTGCAAACAATAGGGTGATTACCAGAAAGCAAGGATTTATTAAAAAGAAAGTTGCAAGCCTAATCTTCATTCAGATAGAGAAGATTGGAAAAATGACCAGATGAAATAATTCTATTTTATTGTAAGGCTATATTAACAAAATCTTGCAGTGTGAAAGTACAAATCTTTCACCATCTCTTTTGACAGTCAAAAAATTTAGTGAGTACATTTTCTGAGTACCTTTCTCTGCCTGTTATACAGCTGTGGGTTCCTCCCCTCAACCATCTTATCTGATGCTTCCCTGCATCTCTTTCTCTGGTCTTCTGAACTCATTCACAAGTATCGTTATACTTCCTTAGCAGATTGTGTGAATGCTGGTGGTATAACTTGTTTTTAGCAAAGTATTAACAAAATGCTTCCTGATGTGATGAATGGGGATCTAGTTAATTGAGTGCTGGATGGTGTGAGATAATTAATTGGATACAATTGTCTCAAAACTGTACTCAAATAAATATTAATATTACTGATAAAATTGGGGAGTTACAAAAAACAATTAGACCTTGGTCATCGTTTCTTCTATATTTTCTTTAAAAAAAGAAGTAGATAAATTATGATTTTGTGATGCAAAAATTATAATAACACTTGGACAAAGTTATTTTGATCTCCTTTAAAAAATTCCCAGTTTCTCTCAGGTCCCTATAGATGCCTGTCAGGATGCTGCCACCCTGATGGGAGGGGGGGCCTTTGGAGCTCTCCTGTGATGTGTTTAGCATTGCTTTCTTGGCTCGGTTCCGCTGCCCAAGGTCATCTGCCTCACCTCACCAAGGAAGAGGTGTCCAGAAGTGGTGAATGCTCCAACACTGGAAGATTTTAAGAAGCGACTGGACAGTCATTTGTCCGAAATGGTATAGGGTTTCCTGCCTGAGCAGGGGGTTGAACTAGATGACCTCCAAGGTCCCTTCCAATATTATTATTATTATTATTATTATTATTATTATTATTATTATTATTATTATTATTATTATTATCTTACACAGTTTCCATCTGGAGTTCTCACAACCTCTTTGCACCTCTGGGTTGGCTCCTATAGACTGGGCAGTGGTGAGGGGTTTTGAACAATGGGGTTTAACCTAACAATTTCACCCAGGAAATTCAGATTCTGCCTGCCTTTTTTTACTGTCACTTACTTTCAATAAAAGTTCATTTTGAAACGATGCCAGTTTAAAGAGTTCTGCTTTCTTGAGAGATTCAGCTGAGGCAGGGCCAAGGCCACAGAGCACAAAAGACCCTGAATAGGAATTTAGTTTGATGGATCCTTGTTGGGACCCCATACCTTCCACGGCTGCAGCCTTGGAGCCCCCAACCTCTCTTCTCCCTTCTTCCTTCTCCTCTGGGGTTTGGATGCAGCATTTAAGGCATGGGCCAGAATCTTAATGACGCTATAAGTATCACTGAAATTTGCGATCCACATCCTATTCTTTTTCTCTTGGGTCTCCACTGTTGCTTTCTGGGTGCATCTTCTCTGGCCTTTGACAGAAAAGGTGTGTTTTGAAACAGAACACTGAAAATACTCATCTTGAAATTCTGGTTCCACAAAGAAATATCTTTTAAAAGCATTATAGTTTTCCCAACTCTTTTTCCACTGAAAGGGAAAGCTCCAAATACTATGGATGTGTTTGAGACGCCAATCCTTGTTCATTAAATATATTCCAGCCACTGTCATGATCCAGACTTTCCCTTCAATGGGTCCTGGCAAACCTTCAAGAGCTGAATGGAAGGGAAGAATTCTGTCCCAAATGGAATCAAATTCTATGAAGTGAACAAAGACGTTGACTTGTCTCCACTTAGAGAGGGCGTCCCTCAGGAATGGGGTATGTCCAGTCGTTGAGAATTGTTGTGAAATAGCAACACAAATTCTATTCTTGACAAGCATAGGAGTAAAAGTCCTCATGTAATTCTCTCCCTTCTCTGTGTCTGGAGCAATGAGACCAATCAGGGTCCATCCAAAATGGAGGAGAATTTGGACAATTGCTGGGTACTGGATCCCTTCTTTGGGGAGCATCGGATGGAAAAAAGGGAATTGACTTTTATCACTCAGAGCCTCTGAAGCAATTCTATCACTGACCTGAAAAAACAATGAAGAATTCTGGGTTATATTTGGGCTCCTACCAAGTCCCAATTTTTAGCTTTTAATAAATCCAATATTTTCTCATGCACATATTAGAACATTTCCTGTTGATTAGTCATTAGGCCATATCAACATACAGAATATAAAACACAGAAGAATAACAAGACTGCATGTAAAAACAGAATTTACAAAAATAAGTACAATAGAATAAGCATAAAGAATGAAAATAGGATTTCTTTATAACCCCAGAATTTACCACAATCAGACTATAATTTCCTTGTGAAAAGAGATTTATTATATATAATTTTTAAATTCTGAGCAGAGAGAAAATACATTTTTGTAAATATTAGGATCCCAATAGACTGTTTCTCTAAAGTGCAATCCAAGATATTGATCTCCCTCTTTCTTAAATAATTGTCATTCAAAATAATAGGTGTATTACATCTTCTATTTCTGGAGCTCCACAAATACAAGTATATTCATTGTAAGGAGTTTGGAAGATTTAACTCAATACTTGGAAGGTACATTTGTAGCAGCTGATTCCTTTTAGTGTGCCAACCTTACTGAAGATGGCCCTACTTTTCTCTATTTTGACCATCTTGGATTCTTTGCAATTTTTTTTAGGTTTTTCTCTAGTGGCAAAAAAAACAGGGAGACGACAGTTCCAAATATGAAATCAAGATTGTTTTAAATGAATTTTTTTGTTCTAACAGCATTTGGGGACTCTTATCAGTTTCCATACCATTATTTTATTAAAAATATTTATATGCTCCAATTTTATAAATTCCCAATTCTGCTTTGAGGGTAGCAGCTGAAGTCCTTTTATCCACCCTAAAGATACTTCTCAGATGATGTGATTAGATTTGTTCTAGTAGTGATATAAATTAAATCCCAAAATTCAGCTCAATATAAGTGGATAATCGTAACATTAGAATTTTGTATTTAATAATTCAGTCTAAGAAAGCTACATACCTATGTTTTTTTAAAAAAAAAAAATTAACAGTGCATTCACTTGTGCCTTCTAAATGAGCTCCTTTCATGTTGAGGGAGCCCAGATCCAGTCCCAGAGAAAAGTTCCCCCAGGTAAGGAAAGGTGTGAACTTGCTCTGTTGCCTCCTCATTGATTACCCCTATATGGCACTGCTATCATTTTCCAAAGACCATCACTTTTGATTTTGACTCATCTGTAATCAGACAATTATTGTGAGAACAGGAGCCAAGTCTTCTTAAGAGCACATGCAACCCAAATGTCATATCACCAACACCTTTGCCTTACCTTTTGGTACATATCAATCCTACTTCTCATGGCTCCATTGACCCCAAACACACTCTCAAATCAATGAACAAAAATGGTATGGAAGGGACCATAGAGGTTTTCGAGTCCAACCCCCACCCCATAGCAAGAGATCCTATACCATTTCAGACAAAATGAATGTCCAGCCTCTTTTGGAAAATCTCCATTAATGGAGCACCCACAACTTCATGAGGCAAGCTCAACAGCTCCATTTGAAGGGCAGTCAATTTCTTCCATAATATTTCTTTGTTTACTGTGTTAAATGCTATAAAGGCAGCAAATTATTTCCTCTGATTGATATTTTTATAGTTAGATGGTTCAAGACAAAAGAATTGTCAAGAGTTGATCACATCTGCCCAAAGAGTGCTGGTTCTTCTACAAGGAATCCACTTTTCATCCACCTACTATCAATTATTTTCAAGGGGAGGTTTGCATATATTTTAATCACAATATCTGTTAGAGAAATGGGCCTGGAATTGCTAGGATCCTTTTTATTCTTTTTTTTTAATATATAGGAATTACATTTGCCATCTTTGATCCAAATGGGAATGGTGGATATTATTTATATGTGTAAATGTATCTGTCAATGGAGGGTCCCACCAGTTGGGATATTTCTTGAATTTTTCAGCTGGTAGAAAATCCTCACCAGAGGCCACATTGCTCTTCAAGCCATTTATGATGAATTCGATCATGAGAATTTTAGGGCAAAAAATAGTTGATATGTTGCCTAACATATTTGTAGATTTTTAATAAAATGGTTGGTTAATATATATATATATGTTTTCTCATCAGTAGGAAAGGTAATCCTGTAGGACTCTTACAAATGCCATGGTGAAAGTATTATTTGCAGCAGAGCCAGTTCTTAAACACCCTGATCCTGAGGAACCTTTCATCATCCAAGCTGATGCTAGTGATGTTGTGGTGGGCACAGTCCTCCTACAAAAAACCTCAGGGGGGATCTGCAGCCCTGCGCCTACAAATCACAAAAGCTTTTGGGAAAAGAGAGGAGATGGGCTGTTTGGGAGAAAGAGGCTTTTGCAGTGAGATTTGCATTATTAACTTGGCCCATTTCTTGGAAGGGAGTAAAGTGCCTTTCAAAGTATAGACTGATCATTATTATTATTCAAAATAATCTTGAATTCCATAGAGAAGACATGGTTGGATCTATCGCTTACACTCAACATCCCACTCACTTTACAGAAAGGGAAGGACAAACACAAACCTGTGGGAATTTGTAAGTGCCTGCTAAGGTTGACATCTGGATGGAGCTGTCCCTGCTAGCTCCATCAACAAGAGCCAAAAGCTTGTCCTTCCTTCCACAACTGTAGTTGGGAACATTGGCTTCTCCAGTAGATAGCATGTCCAGCAAGACATCTGAAGTGCCGAGGGTGTTATCATAGTTGTCATAGATGTTGTAACCAAGTGTGAGATTGTGCAGCAACTGGGGATTCTCCTTCACAAGTTCAATATTGAAAATCATGCGTAGTAACTGTCTATAGTTTAAACTAGTGGAAAACCATGATCATGTTAATATTAGCATCATCAAAAGCAACAACAACAACACTTTTTCTCCATTTAATCATTTTTTCTCTACAAAGTAGCTGAAAGATAAGCCAACATTGATCCAAAACTAGAGGCAAATGACAGTTACCCATCACCCTTTAATATTGTTAGTATTGAGGATGGGGATAGTCCTCCAAAAGATTTAACAAATCAGAAACATACAATTATTTTTAGCAGTACTAATATTCATAGCTCAGAATAATTCAATCATTAAAGAAGAATCACTATTAAAGGAAGGAGATTTTTGATAAGTGACCCGTAGAAGCTGTTCTAAAAACAAGTCATCTTCTATTCCTTTAAAAATCAAACATTGCATATCAATCAGTTGTAAAAATATGGAAATGATTGGGCAGAGGAAATTGGAACCATTTCAATCATTACTTTCAACCAAAGTCAGTATTCCAGTCATGAATTTAGGATTGAACAGAGAGAGGAAAATAATGTGGACTTCTTTCAGGTTTCATTTGCCTCATGTTTCTACTCTCAGAATATAAGGCAAAAGAGAGAGGCTGTGTTAATCTAAAGGATTCAAAAACTTGTCATTCCTGCAGTAAAAGAGCAAGTAAAACAAGAAGAAAAAAGAAGAGTATTAGAACTGCAAATGGAGGGAATGAAACTCCATCGCATGACTTACAGCTGAATCTGACTAGAAGGAGCCATGTTGAAAGGTAATGTTGCAGGTGTGATTGCTGATGCAGAGATGACTATACCAAGGAGAAGATCTCCTGGCCTATAATAGCTCCATGGCTTTTCTTAAAATTTCTAGAAGGCCTAATAGTTAGGAGACGCTCTCAATTTCAGGATAGTCAATGGTGTTTTTGTGAAGGGGACTGTACAACCTGTCCTGAAATAGTCAGTGTTGCAACCCTTCTCAAGTGGTTCTTCATGGATCCAACCATGTTAGACAAATTTATCCTCTGTCCAGTATTTTTGGAGCAGTGTATTGAGAGCATGGTTGGTGGGTCACTCATCAGTAACTGAGTTTAAACCTTTTTGGGATAAACATATGTCCATCATCTGAATTTGTTTTGAAAAAAAAATGAATTGAAATATTAAATAAGTAAGAAAACAAAAAACTCAAAGGGCAGACTCGATGCAGCACTAGGTCTTTTTCTGCCATCAGTTTTCTGTTTCTATCTTTTTATCCCATATTCATAGGGTTGCTCTTGAGAACCACTTGGAATTTATAAAATGGTTCAGAATGCAAAGGCATGCAGTGTTGAGTTTCCATGTGTTCTTCTATAGGACACCCCTACTGTGTAATCTCCACAGAATCCCAGTTTCTTTCCAGGTGCAATTAAATTCACCTTTCAAACCCTCCATGAGACAGAACCAGGGCATCTGCAGGGTTTCTTCTCCTTGAGGATATCTGCTTGTCCCACCAGAGCAGATATAATTGGCATGCAAACAATCCATTCCCTAAAAGATTCCCACTTTATGGATCGTCAGAAGCCTGCCTTTTCTGCTGCAGTTCCTGCCCTATTGGACTTACTTCCCTTTGAAATTGAATAAGTCCCCCATCCTCTTAAACGTCTGGAGACTTGCTACTTCTGCCAACCATTTGGGATAAGGTAAGTACAGTGCAGGATAAGAATCTGGTTGATTACCTCAGAGAAGAGAGTTTGCAGCACCAGATAGCTCTTTTAATTTTATGTTGTTGTTGTTTTTATAGTTGTGTGTATTGCAGATTTTTGTTGTTGTAGTATAAGTATATCCCATTTACTGAGACTTTTCTGTCTCTCTGTATCACATCTTATCCAATGTTCTTCTTGAAATTTGAAAGATTGACTTCCGGTGGATTTTGCGCGCGTGATGGCGGCTACTTTGTAGCCGTCTCTCCTGGGTAAGTGTAAGAACCGCTATGAACAGCAGACATCAGCTGTTCAGCGGTTCAAAATCCCCCTCCCGGGCAAAGGGGGGGGTAGAGAGTGTCTGAATAGTGGTAGAGCCTCTTTTGCACCCAAGTTTTTTTGGGGGGGGGGTGAAAGGAATGCTCCCACGGAGTTCAGACTTGTCTCCGCTTCCCAGCCGTTTTTGTCCTCAGGGACAAAACGAGCCGCTGCAAACACCTCCGTGCTTAAAGAGAACTGGTGAGTTTTTTTTTAAAACGGACAGAGCTGAGTAGAGGATTTAGTTTTTGCTTTCTTTGATTTATTTGGATTTTAAGTTTTAAGACTTGCTTCTATTTTTATTCTCTCTTTTTATTTTTTTTTCTTTGTTGAAAGGGAAAGTAAAATGGCGATCGGCAAATTTTTCGGTGTTTTTTTTTTCTGAAGTTAGAATGCTGACCGGCAGGCTTTTTGGTGTTTCTCTTTCTTTTCTTTCCCTTTCCCTTTTTATTTTCTTATGATTGGAATGGTTGTTTTTTGGTATCTCTAAGTATTCTTTTGGGAACGGACTTTTTCTATTTAATTATTTTATTTTTTTTTTTTCTCCCTTCTTTTTATTGTAATGACCCTTTTTTGAAGGACTTTTTTTTGTTTAATTTTTTGCAATTTTTAAGAAGGAGTAAAGCCTTTTTTTTAACTCTTTTTCTCTTCCTTTTTTTCCCCCTTTTTTCTTTTTATTATAATGACTTTCTTTGGAGGGAGTTATGATTTTTGAAGGAATTTTTATAATTTTTTAAGAAGGGCTAAAGGTTTTTTTTTTTAAGATGGCTCCAAAGCGTCCAGGGATTTCTACAGCTTCTAAATCAACAGTTTCACCCTCTTCTGGGGGTCAGCTAATAACTATGAAGGATTTGCAAAACATGATGGGAGATGTTATAATTCAAATTAGGGCAGAAATGAAAAAGATTTTAGAGGAAAATAATAAGATCTTGAGACAAGATTTTGTTTTGGCTTTAGAAGGAGTTGCTTCTGTTCTTGAAAAGGTGAACTCCCATGTGGAAGAGGTAGCTGAAAAAGTGGACATAATGGAGGGGAAAATTGAAAGTATGGAAAAAGAAATGGAAAATGAGATTCTTATGCTTCAATATGGACAAATGGAATATGCCTTAAGAATCAGAGGCCTGGCAGAGTCTTTGCAAGGAGATTTGAAAGAGATGGTTGCAAAGGATTTTGCATTGATTTTGAATAAAGAAAAAGAGGGAATACTTAGTGAAATTGAAAAATTATTTAGGGTTAATTCTGTGGTGGCAGTACAGAAGAATCTGCCAAGAGATGTGGTAATTTACTTTGGTAAAAGATCTTTACGCAATGAAATTGTGCAAGCCTATTATAAGAAGAGATTTCAAATTGCTTCACAAGATGTCATAATTTTTAAGGAGATCCCATCTAAAATTTTAAGAAGAAGAAAGGAGTTTGCTTTTCTAGTAAATGAACTTAAAAAGAGAAAAATTCTATTCAGATGGGATGTTCCGACTGGAATGGTGGTGAACTACCTGGGGACATGTCATAGACTTAATACTGTTTCTCAGGCAAAAGATTTTTATACTTCGGTCCTGGGGGTATGTGCATCGCCATCTATTAGGTCTCAACAAGTCCAGATTGAGGAGCAGAAGACAACTTGTGTAGCACATAATTCCAAAGAAAAGCAGCAACAGAAGAAGCTTAAGGAAGTTTCATATTCAGTGGTTTCTGAATCTCTGGGAGATGTTGGACCTACAAAGTCTTTGGAGCAATCTTCAAGGGTGGAATTGCTGCCTGAAATGGAAATTGGGAAATCTCAGTTTGAGGGGCATCAACAAGAGAAGGAATCCTTACCTGTATTGGCTTTGGAAGTTAGACCTATAAAGTCTTTGGAGCAATCTTCAGAAATGGAAATTGGGAAATTTCAGCTTGAGGGGCACCAACAAGAGAGGAATGGGCAGAGGATAACTTGTACAACTTTTAATTGTGAAGATCAACACAAGGAGGAATTCACTGAGGAAGTTTTACAGGTATCGGTCCCTGAGACTTGTGCAACATACAAATGTAAAGAAAAAGTAACATATAAATGTAAAGAGAGAGACCAACAGAAGAAGGAGGTTGAGGAAGTTTCACAGGTACTGATTCCTGAGCTTGTGGGTCAACCAGGATTTACAAACTCTTTGGAGCGATCTTCAAGGGCAGAATTCCACGCATTCTTTGCGATGCTTGCGGGCAAGAGAGACTGATATGGATTGTGCTTATAGTAGATGCAACTGGCTATTAGACAGAAGATTATGGATATTGAATGAAAATTTTAGATAAGAAGTTTGTGTTTATAGTGGGTGTAACTGGTTATTGGACAGAAAATTATGGACATTGAATGAGAACTTTAGACAAGAAGTTTACTATTGAGATTGTGGGAGAGGTAAAACTTATATCGTTTTTGGAAAATGTCTTATGTAATGTCTAAACATGTGTTTTGGGATAATAATATAATTCAGCTTTAAGTTTTAAACCTTTAATGATAATATTGTTTAAACTTGTGTTTTGAAGGGATTATAATTTGTTTATTTCAGTGAGGGGATTCTAATAAATTTGTGTTTCGAAGGGAGTATAACTTGTTTAAGTTTCAAGTAATGTTTAAATTTGGTTTTTAAATATTATCATTAATATTTCTAAGAGAAAATAATTTGTTTAATTAAATGTCTAGATTTGTTTAGGAAAGAAAGTAATGTTTAAAGATGATTGTATTTAGATTTGTTTAGGATTCAAAAGTGTTTTAAGTTTTTAAATATTATTATTAATATTTTTAAGAGAAAATAATTTGTTTAACTAAATGTGTCTAGATTTGTTTAGGATTTTTAAGTTTTTTTTTTTTTTGGATAGGTGAGAAGATTATGAAGATTGAAGGAAATATGTATTTATTTTAAGTTTTTTAAGAGTATTTAGTTTTAATGGTATAACAAAGGTTTATATGTTTATTTTTTTGTATTAGGATAAAGAAAGAGGGAGAAATTAGATTTTATATTATAGGCATAGATATTCAAAGAAAGTAATGTTTAAATTTGTGTTTTTGGAGGGAGTTTATATAGAATGATGATTGTATTCAAATTTGTTTAAGTTTTAAAAGTGTTTTAAGTTTTTTTTCTTAATTAAGCCTGTACTTAGCTCTGGGAAGTCCAGGAGAGGGGTTGGGAGGTTGGGGAGGAGGGGGGTGAGGTAGGGTTGGGGGGGGGGTATGGGAAGGGGATTTGTTTTTGTAAAAATTCAAAAATTTTCAATAAAAAAAAAAAACAAAAAGAAATTTGAAAGATTATAAAAGAAATATTACTTTCTTTTCTCAGATACCAAAAAATGCACCAAATGCCCAGATGATCAATATCCAACTGAGAACTGAGTCCAATGTATCCCCAAAAGAATAAACTTCCTGTCCTATGAAGAACATCTCAGCATCATCCTCATCTCCTTTGCTCTACTCTTGTTCCTAATCACAGGCTTTGTTTTAATCATATTCATTAAATACCTTGAAACTCCTATTGTCGAAGCAAACAACTGGGACCTCTCCTACATCCTCCTGGTCTGCTTTGCTTGTTATCCTCCTTGTTCTTCATTGGCCGACCAAGGAAAGCCATCTACCTTCTCCGACAAACAGTGTTCAGCATTGTCTTCTCAGTAGCCGTGTCTTCTGTGTTGGCTAAAACTATCACAGTAGTGCTGGCATTCCTAGCTTCAAAACCAGGCAATAAAGTGAAAAGATGGTTGGGGAAGAGCTTGGCCAACTCCATCATCATTTCTTGTTCTGCTGTCCAAATTCTCATCTGCGCCCTGTGGTTGGGAGTTTCTTCCCATTTCCTGACTCTGATCTCTACTCCCAGCCTGAAGAGATTATCCTTCAATGCAACGAAGGCTCTGTCACCATGTTTTATGTTGTCCTTGGCTACATGGGCTTCCTTGCTGCAATTTGCTTCACGGTGGCTTTCCTGGCCAGGAACCTGCCTGGAGTTTTCAACGAAGCCAAGCTGATCACCTTCAGCATGCTGGTCTTCTGCAGTGTCTGGGTTTCCTTCCTCCCCACCTACCTGAGCACTAAAGGAAAATACATGGTGGCCGTGCAGGTCTTCTCCATCCTGGCCTCCAGTGCTGGACTGTTGGGCTGCATCTTCTTTTCCAAGTGCTACATTATCATCCTGAGACCAAATCTAAACACTAAGGAAGATCTAATGGCAAAGGTATGGGGATAATTGTGAAATTGTTTCTTAGGTTGGTAACTTCTAATTATCCATTATTATTGGTTATATATTCTTTCTTTGGATTTGCTTGTCGACTTATGTTTATTAAAACTGAAGGAAATAAATATGTGAAGTTTGTTAGTTAGAGGAAGATTCAA